>CAJVPY010002627.1:0-15712 GCA_910591965.1 Dentiscutata erythropus | reverse complement strand
TATCAAAAATCTGCAGATATGGGTGACGCTAGTGGAACATTTAATGTTGGATATTGTTATGAAAATGGAATTGGAGTTGGAAAGGATGAACTTAAGGCATTTATTTATTATCAAAAGTCTGCAGATATGGGTAGTGCCGTTGGTATATTTGGTGTTGGATGTTGTTACATTAAAGGAACTGTAGTTGAAAGGGATGAACATAAGGCATTCATTTATTATCAAAAGTCTGTTGATATGGGTAATGCTGGTGGAATAAGCAGTGTCGGTAATTGTTATGAAAATGGAATTGGGGTTGAAAAGGATGAACATAAGGCATTCATTTATTATCAAAAATCTGCTGACATGGGTGATGCTAACGGAATGGAAAATGTTGGGCGTTGTTATGAAAATGGAATTGGAGTCGAAAAGAATGAGCATAATGCATTTATTTATTATCAAAAATCTGCTGACATGGGTGATGCTGACGGAATGAAAAATGTTGGACGTTGTTATGAAAATGGAATTGGAGTTGAAAAGAATGAACATAATGCATTTATTTACTATCAAAAATCTGCAGATATGGGTGACGCTAGTGGAACATTTAATGTTGGATATTGTTATGAAAATGGAATTGGAGTAGAAAAGGATGAACTTAAGGCATTTATTTATTATCAAAAGTCTGCAGATATGGGTAGTGATGTTGGTTTATTTGGTGTTGGATGTTGTTACAGTAAAGGAATTGGAGTTGAAAAGGATGAACATAAGGCGTTCATTTATTATCAAAAGTCTGCTGATATGGGTAATGCTAGTGGAATAAGCGGTGTTGGTAATTGTTATGAAAATGGAATTGGAGTTGAAAAGGATGAACATAAGGCATTCATTTATTATCAAAAATCTGCTAATATAGATCATGTTGCTGGAATAACTAACGTTGGTTATTTTTATCAAAATGGAATTGGAGTTGAAAAGGATGAACATAAGGCATTCATTTATTATCAAAGATCTGCTAATATGGGTGATGATTGTGGAACATATAATGTTGGATATTGTTATGAAAAAGGAATTGGAATTGAAAAGGATGAATATAAGGCATTCATATATTATCAAAAATCTGCTGAGATGGGGAATGCGAGTGGAACAAATAGTGTTGGGCTTAGTTATGAAAAAGGAATTGGAATTAAAAAGGATGAACATAAGGCATTCATTTATTATCAAAAATCTGCTGACATGGGTGATGCTGACGGAATGAAAAATGTTGGACGTTGTTATCGAAATGGAATTGGAGTAGAAAAGAATGAACATAAAGCATTTATTTATTATCAAAAATCTGCTGACATGGATTACGCTAATGGAATATACAACGTTGGTCGTTGTTATCAAAATGGAATTGGGGTTGAAAAGGATGAACATAAAGCATTCATTCATTATCAAAAATCTGCTAATATGAATGATGCTGATGGAACGTATAGTGTTGGATATTGTTATAAAGAAGGGATTGGAGTTGAAAAGGATGATCATAAGGCATTCATTTATTATCAAAAATCTGCTGAGATGGGGCATGCAGGTGGAATAAATAGCGTTGGATTTAGTTATGAAAAAGGAATTGGTGTTGAAAAGGATGAACATAAGGCATTTATTTATTATCAAAAATCTGCTGAAATGGATGACGCTAATGGAATATACAGCGTTGGTCGTTGTTATCAAAATGGAATTGGAATTGAAAAGGATGAACATAAAGCATTCATTTATTATCAAAGATCTGCTGATATGGATAATGTTGATGGAACATATGCACTTGGCTTCAGTTATAAAGATGGAATTGGAGTAGAAAAAAATGAATATAAAGCATTCATTTATTATCAAAAATCTGTTGATTTGGGTTATTCTGAAGGAATCAATACACTCGGTTATTGTTATAAAAATGGAATTGGAGTTGAAAAAGATGAATATAAGGCATTCATTCATTTTCAAAAATCTGCTGATATGGGTTATATTCTCGGAATGGGTAATGTTGCTGATTGTTATCGAAATGGAATTGGAGTAACAGTAGATTTACAACAGGCCAATTATTGGTTTCAAAAGTAAATAAGTTATATTTATTATGCAAAATAATTATTTTTTATAATCAATGGCTTACAAACGTTTTAATAAATTAGGGGAAAAGATCAATTATCAGGTAATTCCAATTATTATTTAATTTATAACTACTAAATATTTGTAATCTAAAGCTTAGATTTTTAGTTACAAACAAATGTATACAAGAATATTCAGACGTTGAAGATGACTTAAAAGAAATATTTGATGAAAATAAATATCAATTATCGTGGATTCCCTATAATGAATTTGAAAATGTTAGGAAAATTGGAGAAGGTGGATTTGCAACTGTATTCTATGCTAAATGGGTCAATAAGAATCAAAACGTTATATCTGAAGTTGCATTTAAATTATTACATAAATCAAAAGAATATTACAAAGAATTTATAGCAGAGGTAAATTATTTTAACTGTTTCAACAAATTTAATATTCTGATTGTTTATATTTTTTTATCAATATCTATTTTTAATATTAAAGCTGAAAGCTTATTGCGAAATTGGTCATGAAAACCCATCATTCTTAAAATGTTTTGGTATTTCAAAACACAATATCTCTCAAGATTACATTCTTGTTATGGAATATGCTCCAAAGGGCTCTTTGCGAGAAAATCTTCACGATGTGGCACAAATGAAATGGGAAGATAAATTAACGTTATTACTTTGTATTGCCTCAGACCTTCAGACAATTCATTTAAAAAATATAATTCATCGAGATTTACATAGTGGTAATATTTTGCAAGCCAATTTACATAGTGCATATATTGCAGACTTAGGGCTTTCAATATCATCTAATATAGCATTAAAGTCTGAATCTAAAGGTATCTATGGAATTTTGCCATATATTGCACCAGAAATTTTAAGTGGAAAAAAATATACTGCGGCATCTGATATTTATTCGTTTGGAATAATTATGTGGAAAATTTTATATGGAAAAACTGTATTTTACAATCAAAATTTTGGATCTGAACTTCAATTAGAAATATGTAATAACGACTTACGCCCAATTATTATCGAAAATTCACCACAATGTTATATAAATCTCATGAAAAGGTGTTGGGATAAAGATCTAGAAAAACGTCCCTCAGCAATAAATATTTATGAAATTTTTACAGAATGGCGAACTAATAAGAAGATTTTATTAGAATTATCGGAATCAGAAAAAATGCTAAAAGATATTGAAAGTATGAAATTTCCAGTATATCCTAAAACGATGTACACAAGTAAATTCATTCATTATACCTCTTCATATTGTCAAGGTATGTAATATAACCTTAATTTTTTATAAATTTATTGATTAATACTGGATTAATAGTTAACTTTATTTTATAGATAGTGAACTGCATGATTTGATTATTAAAAATTAATATAATGAAGTTTAATTTTATTTTTGATTTGTATATAATAACGAAAGAAAAATTTTTAGACAAAATAGTTTTTAAGATTTGTTTGCTAAAAAAGAATTATTTGTTTATTAGCAATAATTATTGTTTACATAAAATAACAAGAGGTATTTACTGTATGAATTTAAATTGCAAGAAGCTTGTATTTTAATATATTTAATTAATAATTACTATTGGAATTAATATAATTGCAAGTAGCTATAAATATTACACAATAATCATAGATTCATCAGACCAAAACCAGTCTGTAAAATTTTAATATACGTTGACAACTCTAAAACGGCGAGTCTGATGCTTGAACGTAGTTTCATGTTAAATTGTCTTAATTGCCATAATCACATTTTCTTGTTTTCTATCAGAAATGACCTTTCAAGAATTTCTGGCTGGTAAGTCCGGATTTGGAAATAACTGAGATCACGGGGGAACGTGCCTGCTTCAGTATACGTTTTCTGGACTTACCACATAATTAATTATACGTGTAGTTAGAAGTTGCACATACGCACGTGCGGTTTCTCCGGCCATTTTCAAGTAAAAATTGGATATATGTAGTAGTGTAATAGCATGTAATATAATAATATGCCATTACTAATTATTATTATTATTTGGCTAATCACTTGCAAACGGTAGCATTTTATATGTTGAAATCATAACTATTACCCCCTAAATTTTATTTAAACCCTTGAAATGCATATGCCATCATCTAAACCTAAAATTTGTGCCATGACTAAAAGCCAATACCTCAAGTCAATAAGGGTTGAAAGTAATAAAATAGAAATTATGATTGATATTTATTGTTGATTGATATAGCAATGTTAAGGATGTAGTAAAATAGTCGGTTATTATTAAAGTATATCTTATTAACAATAAATAAATAAATTAAAATTAGATTATAAATTATTTATAATCTTTATATAATTTACTTCGATTTATAAATTATTTATAACCTTTACTTAATTTAATTACAAATTTGCAAGTTATGTTATCTAAAAATACAAACGGCGATTATCAGGAATAGGTTTAAATTATATTCAACCTGAAAAGTAACAAAGATCGTGGACATTATAATGTGTATATCTGAACATGTGAAAGCAGAAAAACCTTTGTTCATTTGGTTACTGAATATACGAGGTTAATGGTGAAGTTAAACAAAAGTTTTCTAGTATTCGCAAAAAATTATTTAGAAGGGTATAGAAATAGAATTTTTGATTTTAAAAGGTTCATTCTAGTAGATAACTTTGATATTAAACAAGTAAATGTATTTTATAATATTAGATAAGGATAAAGATAGCTTTTTTAAATATATACGTATTATATTATAATTACATATAAATTATATAACTACTGTTGTATAGCTTGCGGTTTCAGCACAGCCGAAATTACTGTAATTTCTATGCTATGTATAACTAGGCTTTGCTTTGCTTGGCCTCTTTCAAATCCACTACTAATTTTTTTACATGCAACATCATATTTATATACAGTAGCCCTTAGTCTCATTTTATTTCATTCCATTTTTTTTTTTTGTTGTGTGGAAAATACTGCTTCTTGATAATATCACATTATGATTAGGGTTGTAAACTTACAGTAAGTTTTAATTTTTTAATGTAAGGTAAGTTATGGGCATGTAACTTACATGTAAGTATGTAAGTTAAAATAATATATATAATTATTATATAAATATATATAACAAATATATCCAAAATGTAATATATAATTATATTTGACTTTTACTAAAACGCATCTATGGTGTTTTACACCTATGTATATATTTTCACAAAAACTGGCTAATTAATCAGTACAGGGTATTCTAAGTGAAATGCTCAACACCCCTAAAAACCCTTCCCAAACCCTTAACTCTAATTCTAAATACTAATGTTAACAGTTAGCATTATAACTTACAAACTTACCATACATCATAATTTTGTATGTAACTTACATTGTAAGGTAAGTATGTAAGTTACAACCCTTACAACCCTAAACATGATGCAGTTTACTATATAAATTTATTATGATGCGAATGTGGCAAGTGCACAAGGTAAACTTTTTTATACTAAGGTAATCGATCTTGTCAATTAATTAAAAGTTGTAGAGTTCATCTTTGTGGTTCTAATAGTGGCTAAATCGTTCAAATCGGCCTTGTGGATGCCAAGATATCTTTAAAAAACATTTCTTTAACAATAATACTGTTTTAAAGAAGTTTATATAGTTAAAGAAATGTTTTTTAAAGATATATTGGCATCTACAAGGCTGATTTGGATGATTTAACCACCATTAGAACTGCAAAGATGAGCTTTACAACTTTTAATTAATTGACAAGATCAATTACCTTAGTATAAAAAAGTTTACTATGTACGATTACCACATTTGTATCATAATAAATTTATATAGTAAACTGTATCATGTTACACTAAGATCATGCACCCATTGAGTGGCAGATTATCAATTAAATATAAACAGATTATAATAGAGATGTGGCAACTTAGTGTAGTGGTCTAGTTGTCACCCTCTCCAAGTTGCAGGTTTAGAGTTCAAATTTCATGGATGACAATTTTAAAAAGTAAGTTTGTGTTATGGTAACTTGTATAAGATGATTGGATCTAGAATATCTGTAATTTGAGTTGTACCAGTGTGTGTTCCTGGAAGATCTACTAGCATTTATATGACCTGAGGAAACTCAAGAACCACAAAGAAATGCAAACCAGTTTAAGGCAGTGCAAATACTCAATAAGTTTAAGATTGTGTAAATTTCAGAAATTTCTTTTATGCACAGGAAACCTGTTTGGGAAGTCCTGAATTGGGAATAGCAATTAGCTTTCAATAGTATTATAGAATAGAAGACAATACTTAGAAGTCAACCAGGGGTCTGATGACTATAACTTTATAGATTTGGGATCATATCAATCTAGCTGCTGAAGTCATACTGGAGAAAAAAAACATATGCTCTAGAAGTGTGTACCAAGAGAAGGGAGACTGTTGGTACTTAAAGTCAGACAGACCAATCCTTTCAGGCTAATTGAATTGGTAGTAGGGATGTCTCTGGAGCCAAACTTATAATCAAAAAGAAAGTCAGTATCGGGGTTAACTATAAACCCAATAAGGGCAAAAAGTATATAATAGGTAACCAATTAGAAAAGTTGAGCTTGAGATACAGATTGTATTATAGCAGTGTCCCAATAGGTGGTATAAGATATAAACACAATGGCAGCAAACAATATGTACTAAATAGAAAAAAATTATCAAATATACAGGTGAGTACATGTGTGAGATGTGTACTATTCTGTTAGATTTACTACAAGAATAAATAGCTTTTATAGGTTGGCTAAAGTCTCAGAGTCTTATACAAATAGCTTTTATAGATTGGCTAAAGTCTCAGGGTCTTATACAATAAATTACTTCTATATAGGGGTATATTAAGAAGAAACTTGTTGTGAAGTTAGTTAAATCTAGAAAGTTTAAATAGATAGCTTTCTAATTAGACTATAGGTATAGTATCTAGTGTAAAACCCCTAGCATAGCACTAATACTTTGAGTGGACTACTTAAATTAGACAACCAAAAGTTGTATGTATAACTAGTTGTACTCTTATAATATTGATGTAACATATAAAGCCAGTCTTTTTGACAATGGCCTATTTGATTGTATTAATAAAGTGTCTAGAGCCTAAGAGCTCTGACATTTATTATGTAATATTTTAGAGAGTGGGGGTTGAACATGTACTATATCAATATCTTATGTTACACAAAGAAATTATATGATTTCTAAATTGGCCAATAATATAGATCTTACGTGGATGGAGGGGGTAGCCTTTATAGTAAATGGATATTATGTAATAAATGTCAGTGCCTTAAGTGGTTACCTTAATATTGAAAAAATAATAATAAACAGATTATAATAAAAATAATTATAAATATACAAGCCCAATAGAATTAATAAAAAATTTATATTTAAAAATTATAGAATAGATTTAATTATTTATAATATAATATTTATTTTCAAACAATTTTTCAAATAAATATCATTAATTGTATTTTAAATCATTTTTGTCTAATAAATTTATTATGATTTGGAGATCATTTATAATATTTTAATAATTCATTAGTATTTAAAACCTATTTTATGAATTTCAAATAAATATTCTAAGCACTAGTTGGTCTGAGCTATGCATTGATTTGTCATTTCAACATAACAATTAAGAGTTTCTGAAGCAAAAATCTAATCATAATCTTCTGCAAATATTAACACAAAGTTTTATAACCATCCAAAGGTTATTGACTAGTTGCAATTTATCTATAATAACATTGACTATAGATATCTGCTGTTATAAAAGTTTACAGAATACAATTATAACTACTCTCAAGAAGTCAAAGAAATTTAATATGTATTTGAGTTTAATATGATTTTAAGTGCAACAATGCTATTTGATTTACATTATCTCTTATAGAAAGCTGTTATTATTATCACTATTATCACAATAGAATTTTAGTTAAAAAAATTAAAAATTAAAAAATTTTTAAAATTTGAGAAATCAAAAATAAATTATATGTCACACTTTCAAATATTTGATCTTTATGAGTTCTAAAACTTTTTATATATACTGTATATAGTGAAGTTTAGTTTTTAAATTTTAGTTATTTTTCAACAAAATGTTGTCTTCGATTCAAGTCTTATAATTTAATATGTAGTAAAACTTTTGTCTTTAAGAAATATAAATTGTCGTCTAGTATTTAAAACTTTTCAAAGAATAAAAGACAAGCTTATAAGAATTTTTTTTAATATTATTAATTTGTATCTTTTACTAAATAAGTAGTTTTTTTAATGTACTGTACGTCATTAAAAAAAGCTGTGTGACTTTGACATTGGTTATGTTGTTTGAGATTAAAAAAGCAAGGTATTTGAGTATTCTCAGAAAAAAAGATTGACCTACTTTAGGCGCGTGATCAGTTTTTTTACATTCATTTAGGGTTGTTAACTTACATGTAAATTTACTGTATGTAAATTTATTGTAACTGGCGTAAATTACCGTGTAAGTTATGTAAGTTATGTATGTTATTTAATACGGTAATAAAGAAAACAGAAATTACGTATAATGACGTAAATTACTTGTTATATAAATTTCACTTAATGCCAGTAGAAATTATCACATGATTCGACCGGCTTTAGTACATAAATTGTAACTTACATATGGGCCGTGTAAGTTACGGTGTAACTTACATGTAAATTATGTTGTAAGTTTTAACAACCCTACATTCATTATAATTTAATACTAATGAAAAGTTTTCAAATATATACAATTTTTTTTAACTACAGTCGACCCTCTCAGAATCAGTATGCATGGTGGACAGTTTTGCATCGGATTTGAGAGGTTATCGGATTTGAAAACAGATTTATATAGCTGGAATGGTAATTGTGACAGGTTATCGGATTTGGCAGGATCGGTTTTGAGAGGGTCGACTGTAATAAATAATTTTTTGCGTATCCCTACTAGGGAATATCATTTAAATGTTGTAGATATTAAGAGTATAAACATATACTAAGTCACACGTTTATTATTTTAAAAATATTGCATATTCCATTGTTTTATTAGTTTAAATGAACTGTTTGAAGCATTTCCCACGGTCCTACTGGGGTAGCCTTAAAGTTTTATTGTTATAAATCAGACCTATTTTTTACGCACGTACATTTACACTCAAACATTCTTGACCCAATCATTAAAGATTAAAATGACGTTAAAATTCTTTGAAAAGATTTAAACAAATTAAATAATTATCTTGAACTTTTTAACGATAAAAAAATTAAAATAATTATCTTGAACTTCTTAACGATAAAAAAATTCAAATAATTATCTTGAACTTCTTAACGATAAAAAAATTCAAATAATTATCTTGAACTTCTTAACAATGAAGAAGATTTCAACATAGTCATGTTGGTGAATCTCCAAACATAAAGGTATTCCGGGTACATTCAGCAATTTTAAAATACAGATATTTATATTTTGCGTGAAGACGAGAACAATATTAAAACAATTTGAAATTCTTATAAAGTAAGTTATTTATATTGTATAAAGGAGATTTAAAATCTACATAAAATTTATACAAAGATACATATATGGAGGAATAGTCTTATTTGAAAACATGTTGTATCATTTATTTTTGAGTTCATGCTTATTATTTGCGATTTTCTTTTTGATGAATTTGCCAAGCAATTTCAAACTCAATTAAAAAGGAAGCTCATGGACTTCGTTTATATTTTAATTGTGTTTGTCAGGAACGTTTTTAGAATAATAAGCTTCATGATTTTTAAGAATGGTGTAATAATTTCATGTTAAAGTATCCTAACAAGATTTTGATTCCAAAGATTTCTTCACATTTCAAGAAAGTGAATAAGTTTCACTTATTAGTTACAAATTGAAGAAGTAAAAATTTGGAATTATACCATAAAATGTGGAATTGTAAAAAATTCTGGCCTACTATCCAATCCTGAAGACTGGTCCAAAGAGAATTTTATTGCTTTAAAGACTATTTTTCAAAATTATTTACTTCATATCTGTTATTTTCAAATGTCTAGTAATGACATTATAATAACGTACAATCTTATCAACAAATTCTTGAGAAAAAAACTTTGGAAAATTTCATGAAAAAGTATATGACAAATGGACCAATATCTTCTATGTTCCTCCACCTCGAATAATTTTAAAGCCAACATTACTGACTAGAATTGTAGAATTATTTTCAACAGTTATTGGTCAAGTACATGCAGCAAGAATTGCTTCATGGGTTGATATGAACGGTGATACATATTTAGTAATGAATAATCCATATGAATTTAAAATACTTCTTCGTGGAAACAGAGATGGTTAAATTGCCACTTCATTTTAGAATTTATGCAATAAACAAACTCATCTTGTTGTAGTTATGAAAGTCAAGAGTATAGTTGTTAGACAAAACCTCGAGGCTTCGCGCTGACGAAACGCGAAACCTAGTTTCGTCTTTCGTCAATTAAAAATTTAAATGACGAAACTGACGAGACTGTAAAAGATGAGGTAACATAGCTATGGCAGAAAAAATTTGCGATCAGATGATTTTTATCGTTTTGAACCTCAGAATATAATATCAAAAATTTATGCAATTTAGACAGTACTGTATTATTAATGTAATCATTAATTGCTGCCACCAGTAAAGGGTGACAGAACTAATAAAAGATGAATATATAAATAAATGTTGTTAAAAATCATTGAATAATAAGGGAAATGTCATTTATCATCTGATTTTTTGTAAATAGTAAACCCACCAAATGGTTACGATTACATATAAACATATATACATGTGATCTATTAGCATGATATTTTGGCACCCACCCCCCTGCTGAAAAAATCAGATGATAAATGACACTTCCCTAAGTGCTTGAATTGTTTAAAAGGAATTAGAAATAACTATTTATTTTTATTTATTGCCTCATCATTAGCTTTCTAGCGCTTTTAAGTGAGATATATTTAGTATTTGCTACATTTTTGTAGTAAGAAAAAAAATCACCATAATGAGGTATAATAAAAACTATTACGTAATTTAATTCATTTCACGTACGTACGTACCAATTATTTTCCTCCATCAACTTGTACGTACGTACATCAATAAATTTAATATAATAAAAAGTGGTTCTATATAAAATTTCAAACAAAAAAAAAAGAATTTGCTTTGTAAAAAATTTTAAAACTATACCTTTTTTCTTTGTTGTATAAACGATTTTGCCGATCTATGCACAAAGTACCAATGATGACGATAGGCATAAAAATGCTTCAAACTGTACAAGTTTAGGTGTATAAATTCGATTATATAAAATAAACCAATTACAAGAAGTTATTTAAGATCTACCTGAACTACATAGCTATTTCCTTTGGAGGCATCCCTAATTTACGTTAAACCAGTACTGTATTGTATGGAATAAAGATTTTAAAGATATTGTTATTTTTGTATTATTTTTAAGATCCCTATAATAATAATGGTTTAACGTAAATTATGGATACTCCTTTTTGAAATTTGTACAAAAGCAGAATAAATAAATTGATCCATCCTTCGCCGTGAAAAATATATTTTTGATTGATTTAAAATAATTATGACCACAACATTTAATAGCGACGTAACTGATGATTTTAAAGAATTATACGAAACTAAAGAAGGCTATGACACAATTATAGTCGCGGGAAAAGGACCTAATATTAAAAAATTTCAAGTTCATTCTTTAGTTCTTCGTACAAGATCAGATTATTTTCGTAAAGCATTTTCTGAAAATTGGGCTAAAAAAAGCAATGAAGGCTATTTAGTTTGGAAAAACCTAATAGAGATGCATCAATCGTTGATATTATCCTCAAGTGAGTAATGAATTATTAATATATTATGTACAATAACTATTCAGGATTTTAAATCTATATTTGATATATCATAAATTTAAAAAAATAGGTATCTGTATTATGGGCTAGTGGATATTAAGAGTCAAAACTGCGAAACAATCTTAGAGCTTCTGCTTGCTGCGGATGAATTAAGTATTCAAAGGCTAATTGATTTTATTCAAAAATTTTTAATTAAAAATTGCCATGAATTCTTAAAATCAGATTCCGTTAAAATAATTAACTTTATTATCGAATATGATTCATATACTGAGCTGAAAAAAGTCTTTTCAAAGACTACTTGCGAAAATCCTAAATTACTATTTAATTCAAAAGAATTTATTTCGTTAGAAAAACGCGCGTTAATATTAATTCTTAACTTTGATACCCTCGAAATAAAAGAAAGCGAAATCTGGGAACGACTAATTGAATGGGGAAAGGGCCAAGCTAAGATACTTGAGAGTGACGTAACAAAATTTACACTTGAAGACTTTAGGACGTTAGAAAAGACATTACATGAATTAATCCAACTTGTTAGATTTCATCAGATAAATGGTGAAGAGTTCATGCTTAAAGTATGGCCATACAAACACCTCCTTCCTGATAACCTAGTCGGAGATATATTGAGTTGCTATTTAGTTTCAGGCGCTGTACCACTCGGTCATTCATTTCCAATCAGAGAAGGCAACATCAAAATTAAAATCAATTCAAGTTTAATTAATAAAAGAATTGCACATTTATTTACAAAATGGATAAATAAAAAAACTATAGATAATGAAAATTCGAAGGAAGTTCTATATAATTTTAATCTTCTTTTCCGAAGTAGTAAAGATGGTCTCACATTCCAAAAATTTCATCAAAAATGCGATAATAAAGGGGCAACAATTTTTATAGCGAAAATTTCAGATTCAAATACGTTAGTTGGAGGTTATAATCCTCTTGACTGGAGTGGTATTGGTCTATATAAAAACACAACAGATAGCTTCTTATTTTCACTAAATGATCTTGATAATCTTCAAAACGCAAAACTAGGACGCGTTACTAATAGTAATTATGCTGTTTATTGCCATAATAACTGTGGTCCAACTTTCGGAGGCAGTCCAGCACTCGGAGGCGGTTCAACACTTGGAGGCAGTCCATTATTCGTAGGCGGTTCAACACTCGGAGGCGGTCAAAATCTCCTTAACCCTAACCTCTACCCTAACCGCGGTTCAACTTTCGATTTCGGTCAAACCTCTGGAGGTATTGGAAATATTCAGACATCTGGAGGTAGTCACGATTTATACGTTCCAAGTAACGGTAATATTTGGCAATATAATGTACATTCCTACCCTGATATTGGAATACCAAATTCATTTACAATCTCAGATTATGAAGTGTTTCAAGTAATCAAAAATTAACATGAAATATTTTTTATAAATATAATTGATCTATTATGTATACTGTTTAATATTTTTCTTCAAAAATTTCTGAATTTAAATAAAAATATAACGAATCTGCAACTTTTTCATTATAAAGATCGGTTAGTAAAATCATAAAGCACATTATGCATGAAAATGAGAAATAAATTTATTTATTAAAAAATAGCAATTATATTATTAAATCGAGCATGAATATATTTTAAATATGCTATTTGAATTTGAATATAAATGCATTTTGAAATATTTAATTTCAATCTAGATGTATTCTGATTCAGGACGTTCTCAAATTTCATTCTCGAAGTGAACGATTAGTGAACGCAATATTGCACAGCTATAATTATATTGTATTTTCGATGTAATTAATTAGTAATCGTAACGGTGCTCATTTAATATAATTAATCAAAATAATGATTGCAATTGATACTTGTGTGATTGTCTATATAATACTGATTTTTAATGATCTTGAGATCCTGTAATTGGATTTTAATGATTTTGGGCTTGTTAGAATTGTCTCATTAAGACAAATATTTTGGTAGTTAAATCATCTAAAACAGACTAATATATTAAAAGTTATTTAATATTAAGTGTATTTATATAATAACTCTAAAAGTTAATAGTAAATATATACAAAATTTTAATTATCTTGGAATTCTGTAATTGTATTTTAACAATTTTGGATTTATTAGAATTAACTTCTTGAGATGAACATTTTGGTAGTAAAATTATTTAAAATGGAGTAGTAGAGCAAAAGTTATTAGCAATTTCATAAATTAGCCCATATGTACAGTCATTAGCAAAAGTAATGCCTGATTTTTTTTATTTAACGAACAAAAACAAAATATATGATTTTTTTTATGTTTTTATATATACATAATAATTTTTTTTTTTTTGCCTAATCAATATTTAGAATGCCCACCCTTTTCTTCAAATACCACTTCGATCCTTCTTGGAACTGAGTCTACAGACTTCAAAAAAACTGACCTTTCCAATTTCAACTACTCTTCTATTAGAGCAATTTTGAGATCGTCTACTTCTCTTGGAAATTCTTCTTAGCTTTGAATATTATCTTTCAGTATCTTCCAAATGTTTTCAATCAGATTTAGATCAGGAGATCTTGCAGGCCAGTTCAACTTAGAGATTTTTTTTCTTTAAGCCAATTAGCTACTTTATATATTGGCGCATTGTCTTGTTGAAAAATTATTTTTGTATCTACTAACGAATAAGATGCTTTAGCTCTTTGATAAAATGATACTAAATGGTCCTCCAGGACCTTAGTATATATTTTTTTATTGATTTTTTGTTTTGACCCTTTATACTTATTTAAAAAAATAAGAGGACCCTTGATCCTGCCAATGAAATAACTCCATACTATTACTGAATGTCTACTACTCTTAAAACTCAGGGTTAAGCACTTATTTTTATACTTTTCATCTTCAAGATGCTATACTCTAATTTGGCGAGATTGTTTACTGATTTTGACAGACATTTTATTAGAAAATATTATGTGCTGCCAATCATAGGCGCTATATGATAGATATTTTTGACACCATTTAAACCTTGCCTTTATATTTTTGTCTGTAAGAAATAACTTCTTTGCTGCTACACGAGACTGAACACCAAAGCTTTGCAAAGCTCAAGAAGCAGTTCTCAAACTGCACTCAAGCTTTAAATCATTGACTAGGGCATGTAAAGGCTTGCATCTTTTTTTAGGGCCACTTCCACTAGAGCATTTTTTTTCGCTATTTAAGGGCATGGGGTCTTCTAGACCTTGGCAAATTTGCAATTTTCTTGGTTCTCTGGTACTTAGTGAGAAACCTTCGGATTGTGGTGGGGTCACGTCCCATTTTCTGGACAACCTTCTAAGTGCTTATATATCAACATAAGCCAGGATTTTTCCTTTTTCTTCATTCAGCATTAAATTACTAGTCATGCTTATGTTATACTTGTTTTTTTTTTGTAGGTCCTTCATGGGAAGTCAAAGTAAGAAAAAAAAAGATTTATCTACAAATTACTATAAGGTGTATTTATTACATATTTATATAATTATCAATCACATGATCAAAATCGGGTATTACTTTTGCTAATAACTGTATCTATTTCAGTAAAGTATAAAAAACTAAAAGATATATCTAACTTAGTACAAAAAACAGAAATTGGTCTATAAATGATCTTTAGCACACACTTCACAGGTTCAATAAATACATAAAGAATGCATATTGGTATCTCTTTATCATCCCGATATCTATCCTTTATATATTCATTTTAATCTGATTTTCTGGCGGATATACGGAAACATAAAGGATAGGTATCGGTATATCATATAAGATAAATATAAGATAAATAAAGAGTATCTGTTAATATCTCAATATCTATCCTTTATATGATAATTATATATCCATTTTGTTGCATGTTTTGAAATTATAAAAGATAGATATCGGCATA
>CAJVPY010002626.1:0-15714 GCA_910591965.1 Dentiscutata erythropus | reverse complement strand
TACGCAGACGCCCGACAGTGACAACTTTCCAATACAGAGCATTGGTGTGACCTGAAGTTACAGGTTAATCTAAGCCCAACTTAATGAAGATCCATTACCATAACGCAAGCCTATTTTTTAAACTTTCGTCATTCGTGGGATTTGAACCCTAGACCTGCTACTTGGAGAGGGTGACGACTTGACCACTTCACTAAGCCACCACACCTCTTTTTATACATATATATAGTTACAAAATATAAATATAAAATATAAATATATAATTAAATATATATTATTAAGAAAAAAAAACCTTAATATATTTAATTTATCTGACAAAAACATAGAATTTTTGTGTTTATCAAATTAACTAATATGATTGGCCAATTTGCATACCATCAGGTCCCTCTTAATAAATGATTGGCAAAAATTTTAGTGTATAGTACAGTACATATCAGTCACATGATTTGTTATGCAGATCATGGGTGTAAATTTTTTACTATGAAATTTTAGTAATTGACACTCATATGATAAACTTCCTTTTAATATTAAATTGCAAGGTAAGCCCTCTTCAAATGGCCTTTTCAAAGATTTCCTAAAAGAAAAGATATTTGTACAAGATATAGCAGTTTATTTTTATAAGCACTCTTTGATTTTCTAAGTTTAACACAAGAAAATAATAAAGCTGAGAAGAATTATGTCTTCAAAATAAGTGTTTTATTTCATTTATATATATATAATATTTGTCTTATTTTATTTAAAAACTTTTTTTTTTAAAAGTTTAACTTACTAAACCTCTTGACAATTATAAATTGCCAGATGTTGAATGAAGTTGCAAGTAACTATGAAGTGTTTAATTACAAGCTAAATTAGTGCATTCAAATAAATATTATTAGAATTTAAACGGTTTTAGAGATAAATCTAGTTTTTTTAGATAAGTAGGTTTTTAGATATGTAGTTTTTTAAGCAAAGTAGTTTTTTTAAATTAGTTTATTTTAGATAAATAGTTTTTTTTAGATGAGTAATTTTTTAGATGAGTAATTTTTAGTCAAGTTGAAACTAAAGCTATTAAAACTAGAAACAGTAGAATTTAGACAAGTTGGATCAAAATATACTATTAACAAAAGAAGAAAGATGAATGCTTAAATGTTATTCGAATTAGAATATAGTTTAAAAAAATTGTATATAGTTTAATTTTAATAAAATAAACTTAAATACACAATTTAAAATATCGTTTATTCCTAATTTATTCTAAATATATTTATAAATTCATTATTGACAAATTTTGCTCTATTTATTAATTAAGTTTTATATAATTAAATATATTATAAATTAAGTTATTACATGATCAATGTAAAAAAATCAATGGTGTTCAACAAATCAAAGAATAAATATAGATTTATTTCTTCTATGATTAGCTAACATGTAAAATTCAAACTTCTAATCATAACAATACTAGTTAATAATTTAAATATACCAATTAATTATAAACTTCAAAATTAAATTAAATAAACTAGAGAGGTGTGGCAATTTAGTGTAGTGGTCTAGTCATCACCCTCTCCAAGTAGCAGGTCTAGAGTTCAAATTCCACTGGTGACGATATTTGGAAAATAGGCCTGTGTTCGGTTGACAGCTATGTTTATTGGTTGGATCTAGAACTAAATCTGTAACTTTGATTACACCATCTTGCAATAGGAGCTTTGGCACAATAAATCTGAGAAACTGGCATAACCAAAAACTCATTTGGGAAGTCCCAAATCTGGATGTAATTATGATATTCAATGGTATCACAGGAGGGCTAAATTCGAACTGAGGCCCAAGATTGGAGAACTGAGCAACCAGGTTTTGTAGTGGAGGACACACCAGCTGAACCGCTAGATTGTTGCACCGAAGAAAAAGGGCATACGCTCTAAAAGTATGAACCAAGGGGTGGGCATCCTTCAGGCATCTAAAGCCTAGGCAGACCAACCCTTTCAGGTTGCCAGCTGGAAGTAAAAGAGGGACCAATAAAGAATCTGAGTAAGGAGGCGGTTCCAAGTGTGGGTACTAGGGTTGTTGTGAACTGTTAAGGGCAATAAGTACATAATGGGAAACTTATTAGGAAGGTTGTAGCTTGAGATATGGATTGGGTTATAGCAGTGCTCTAAAGAGTAGCTTGAGATACGAACTCGGTATCAGCAGCACAACAGGTACTAACTAGAAAGTAATTACAGAACATGCAGGTAAATACATGTGTAAGACATGTATCGCTCTGTTAGGCTTATCTTCAAGAATAGTAAAGTGTTCTAAGTTGGCTGTTTATGTAGTAGTGTTACAAAATCTACATTTGAATAGTGAGTTACAGCTGCATTAAGATGGATATAGGCTAAATATATTAAGACCAGAAGGTTTAAATAGGTACTCCTCTAGTTGGAGTGCAGATATGGTAAATAATGTAGAACCTTCAGGTGGGCTACTTAAATTAGACACTCAAAAAGTACACATGTAGCTTGATATACCTTTATCTAAATGTATAGTGTCTAAATTCAGCTTAATAAAAGTCACCGACCAAGAAGGTCTCCTTTAATTAAAAAAAAAATTAAATAAACTTAAATAACTTATATAAATAATTTTTATACTTATCCACTGAATCAACACAAAGTTTAATGAACTCAAATAGCTTAATAATCTCTAATTAATTAAAATGAATATTACTATTAGTTATTGCAATGCGACTATAGATCTAGATAAATAGATTAATTTAATAAGTAAATATATGCAATAAAATATCGAAACTGTTTCAAAAAGTATCTTTTTACAAGCAAAAATAATGTAAAAGCATCGAATCAATAAGTGATCTATATACTATAAAGTAGTTTTTCTTGATTTTCACTACCAGGTCTATAATGCACCAGCCCTTCAAAATGGATTTTGTCAAAAGTTCTCACTCTGATGCACCTACTAGATCATTTTTAATCTGAAAAGCTGCTAACCTGAAAAATAATTGTCTACATTCAAATGTCTAATGATTTATAAAGAAAAGTTCATTTTTTATATTTTTTATACCATTTGATTCGTTGAAAGCTCAGCAATAATTTTGTTTTAAGAAATACTATGTGTTAAAACTAAGGTTTTGGGCAAAATTTTTAAAAAATATAATTTCATTGATTTGTATAATCTGTGAAGATTATATAATAAAATTTTAGATATGATAAATCATGTGACTGGTATAGTACTATACATATAGTACTATATGTAGTATATTACTAGTTCAAACCAATAACTACCCAAAACACAACACAACCCACCCACACTTCATGATATACTTAATCATAGAGGTAATTACAATTTGGCAAGGTAAGACGTATCAGGTATATCATGAGGCCAAAAATGATTTTGACTGCAAACACATATTATTTTTTATTAGAGAGTGAAAAGAGCCCATTTTAATCCCTTAAACTATTTGAAATTCAGAGCAAATTTGTCTTGAATTTTACTATAAAAATATTTTTAATTTAATTTTTTAAAAATTTAATATATTTAATTAAATTTTTTTAAAAATAAAAATTAAGTGTAAGGATTATATTTTTGCTAAATTTATATTTAAACTATAAGATAAAAAATTTAACTTACTTATAGGCTAAAAATATACAAAATTTGAAAAAATTTTTAATTAAAAAAATTTACAATTATTTGAAAATTTTTTAATTATTAATTTTAAACCTATAGTTTCTTAATTGAAATTGTAGTTTAAATAAAGAATGCTAACTTTTGCTATTACAACTTTTATGATTTATTTGTAAAAATTAAGACTTGTATTAGAAGTAAAAAAAATTTCATTAATAAAAATATATAAAAATTTAAAAATATATAGAAAAAGCTTATAGTAAAAAGTTCAAAATAAAAACTTTAAAATTTTATTACTTCTAAGTTTTTTAATAAATTTAAAAAAATTTCTTAATAAAGTTATTAGAATATATTTTAAAAAATATTTTTTATTTAGAAAGTATATAGCTAAAATTAATAAGCATTAGTTTATAGCGACTCTATATAAATAGCCAATCAAATTGAGCATGTGGATATATAATAAGTTGCTTACTATTGGCCAATTAAAATTAGTTAAAAATTTTAAAAATTTTATAATAAAAAATAAAAAATATATAAAAAATTGTATTAATTCTAAAATTTAATTAGCTGCTATATGTAGAGCTGCTATAAAGACAGGTTTCTATAAAAAATTTAACAAAATTAATATTTAAAATTTTATTTTAAAAATAAAATATTAAACAAAATTTCAGGGCAAATTTGTAGAAGAAATGGTTTAAGTGATAACAAATTACTTGCAGAAGGGAGAAAAACAACGAACAAAAATCAAATATTTTTCTAATCTAAACCCAAACTCATCTCATTATGCCATTATCACTTGACCTTCTCTAGCTAAGCTTTTGGCACTGCCCTAAACATAAGGTCTTGTAATCTTGGAGCTTTGTGTAAATGATTTCTTCACAGTCTTTTCACGACTTCAGATTGGGGCTTTTGTTATGTTTTTGGCCTTGTGATATTGAATTTGGAGCAGCAAATTTTGGCAGGTTTGCCACCAACAGTGGCAAAAAATAGTAAGTTTAAAATTATACAAAACTCTACTCATTAAGTAAAAAATGTTTAGAGTAAGTTTATTTTTTAAAAAATTCCTTTTTAATAGTTAAAAAATTTTTCAAAAAATATAATTTTTTAATTAAGGATTTGAAAATTATCGGCCTACATTATAGCCATTTTTACAAATTCTAGGACATTTGGTAAAATCTTGGTCAATTGAATATTTAATGATTTGATATGTTTTGGTTTGGCAATAGTTATTAAGATCACAATCTTATCAAATCAGCAAATATCTAACTACAGTAGTTAATTTTTTTTACCAGCTATAATTTAGACCAATAATATTTAAATTTCTTAATTTTGGCTAAAAATTGTTTTTTTTTTAAAACTTTTTTAAGAAATAGACTTGATTTATGACTTAGAAACATTTTGCACTTAATAAGTATTAGCAGTTTCATTAGTAGAATTTTGCATAATTTTGATCTTACTCTTTTTTTGTATACATTTTTGTGCAGTATCTAATTTTGGTTATGATTATCAATCTTAATGATTTTCTACAGAGAGATCCCAAAATTCTAGGTCATAATAGCCGGAATGCATTGTGGATTAGGGCTAAATTAGAGTTAGTGAGAGCTATAGACTATAGTAAAATTATCAGCTAGACACTTTTCACTTAATGGACAACTATTGTTTCATTAGTAAAATTCTTAGTGATTTTGGAGCAAAATTGATCAACTCTGGCCCTTCTAACCAGAGCTTTGAAGTCTCTGATCCAGAATTTTGGGGATCTCTATATAGAAGTTATCTGAATACAATAAACAATAAAGTGGTTATGGAATTGGGCAAAAAGAAATTACAAAAAAGCATTTGAATATGTAAGAAATCTGCTGATATAGATCATGCAAGTGAAAAATATAATCTTGGTACTTATTATAGAAGCAGATCAAGATTACAAAAAACATTTGAATATACTGAAAGAGCTGCTATATGGGTTTTAAAATGTCAACTAGCAGTGTTGCTCAATAATATTGTAATAGTATTGGCATAAAAAAAGACATTCTGTTTAAAAGTCTTTTGAAAACTAATAAATCATCAGATAATATTAATTCTAAGCTTAAGAGAATATTAGACGATAGAGATCTAAATTTTCTTAACTACACTAGTGAGTAGGATCTCACATGAATTTCTGACACCTACCAACCAATTAAAATTTAGAATTAGATATAACGTAAAAAAATTCAAAACAAACATTTTTTTGCAAAAATTAAATTTAGTCTAGTAAACTATCTTTGGGGCTCTAACAAAAAATTCCTAATACAATTTTATGATATAACTACCTTTTATAATTCTCTTAAACTAAAACATAAATATAAAAAGTTTTTATTTTTATTTATTTTTATTTTTTATTTTTATTTTTATTTTTATTTTTTTTCTAACTTTAACTTTTTTATTATTATTACATTTTTTTACAATATTTTTCTAGCCCTATTACAACTGTTTCAATTTAAATATATATATTACTATCTTATATTAAACAAGGTTTTTTCCCAGTCTTTTTTTAGCTAATAGCAGTTTTGTTAACCTAAATTAGCTTTAAAAATAGAAAATTGGAGGTGTAATGTTACATCAAATTTGATTTTATAGAAAATCTATCTGATTAACTATTATATATTCATGTAATACTTTTAAAAGTTATTTGCTTTTCTATATATAATATTAACATTAATAAAAAATAAAAAAAAAGATTGTTTTTTACTAAGCATTTAAAGATACCCTAGCTCACCAAGTTAGGTACTTTTTCTTTTAAGATCAATACCTTATATTAATTACTGATTATTACATACTTTTCCATCACTCATATAATTGCTATTATTACTAATCACTAATTATTACCACATTGTTTATACAATCACTATTTTAACTTTTAATTAATTCCATGCAACCCCAAATCACGCCATTCATACAAATTCTGATCATGACTGATTATGATCCCTAATCCTTGCACTACAAATATCCAGAACACCAAAGTCGACTGAACAATACCTATTTAATTTGTAAATATCTTTTTTATTCTTTTTAATTGTACAATCTTTTTGCATCTCATTATTTGTATCCTTCACACTCTTCTATTGTTAATCCTTCATTTACAATCTTTCAATACACCTGCCAATTTTTACAGAATTCAATATCTTGACATTAAAGTAATATTGCATTACAGCACTATATAGTAATATTACTATTATACAGTATTATTGTTCTATATCGTTTTGGATTTATGTTGTTTTGAAATTAACAAATTTAAAAATAATATATATAATTTTACAATCAGTATAGTTTTCAAATTTTAAAAATTTAAATCTGCACAATATTTGATTATATAAATTTCAAGCAAAAGAATAAAAAAAATCAAATATAAAAGCAAAATCAACAATTTTGACATTGATTTCATAATATACATACATTATTTTTTTTGACAACTATGGGCTTTGGTATTGCGGTTGGGTTTTCAACAATGGCAGCAGTTGTTTTTTGATTTGTTCTATTTGAACTGGTTGCTTCTTGATGAATACAGTATTCATTTCATCATTAGGTCTTTGATTATCACTACAATTTTTTTTTAAAAAATTAATTTAGTAGTAAATAAAATTTATTTAATTTTATTACATAATTTTAATTTGGCTTGTGGATTGTAACAAGTTTTACTTAAATATAGCTTGCCATAATGAAATTGTGTTGTTCAAGAGAACTACCAATTATCAAAAATTCTAAACTTGCATACAGCCTGATAACAATCACTGTCAGGCTTTTTTAAAAAATTTTGCAATCTTGTTGCATCTTTAGCATGTCAATATCAAGTATGCAAATTTTTACAAATTCACAAGGTTCAAATATTTGTTAACATTTTATTTTATACTTCTTTGCATCTTATTTTGAATATATTCATTTCTTTTAACATTTAGAATTGCTGATCTAATGATAAATGTTGCTAAAAAAAATTTTAAAGAGATTTAAAATTTTCTTTACATGATTAGTATTAATAAATAATTAGTACACTTCATTAGATTTATTTTCTTCAAGTTCAATAGAATGTGCTCACCATTTTTTTTTCTTGCTCCATATAATATTGACCAGAATCAGTACCAGAATCAAGAATTTCAATGAATGAATTAAAACTGGATTATTTGGCAAGTTAGGATTTTTCAATACATTCAAACACTCATTATAACGATTTTCATCCATTAAGCAATGTTTGTTTTTTCATTTGATTAATAAAAGTTTGAAGTATTCACTCAAAAGTCTCATGACTTAAAAAATCGAAACTTTATGGATTCATGATTATAAAATGCATAGCATTATGAGTCCGGAGCGTATCATATGATAGTCATCTCATTGCACAAACGCGTGAATGTCATATTTTGTTACACTAAAATTACAAATTTGAACACGCGTGCGGACAGACATGAATTTTCAAATTTATGTTTTTGATGCAATAGCTTAAATGACAATAAAAGGTGAATCAAAAATGTAGCTATTAATGCATCAAAAACGTAACTTTGTATCACCATGCATAATCCTTAAAAATCCTCCGCTGCGCGACGGACAATAATATAGAAGAAATTCGAAGAATTACAGAATTATCATAAGCAACTGGTGATTTTTTATTATACAAATCATAATTTACAAAATAAGTAATATTATATTATATAGTTTAATATAAAATGCGTTATGATTGACCTGAGTTACTTTTCAATCGGTGGAGATTAAATTACAAAAATGGCGTGTAACAATATTACATAATTCTCGAATTATTAATAATTAATATGCTTTCCAAAAAAAAAAGCTTTTAAACAAACCACTAAAGAAGAGAACTTGAGAAAAATCACGAATAGTAAATCGGCCTAATTTTTTCAATAGTACCGACCATCCATCGATTTTTTTTTCTTCAATATTAGCTATATTTTTATGATTACTATTAGAATATTCTTATATTAATACTTCTAAAATATAATTTATGTTAATTGTCGATCAGAAATATGAGGTATTTGAAATATATATGAAAAGATATCAAGCCTCGAAAGAAAATTCACGATCATAAATGCTATTATATAAATAAGCTTATAAATCAAAATGAATAAGATTTATGAATCGCTGATTTCGAAATAAATACTTCATTATTTTAATTCGAAATCAGAAACCTGATCCTTAATTCTGAATCACCCCAATAGTTATATTATAGGTAGTTGGGTATAAACGGGAAGAATTTAATTTCCGCTTATGCACATAGTACCCAGAGTATAAATAACCAACCAAATTCGACTTTGAATGTGGATAAAAAAAAATGATTAAAAAAAAATTAAAAAAAAAAAAAAAACAAAAAAAAAACACTCACGTACTTATAGTAATTATTACTGTTTTTTTTATAGTTGGCACGTTTCAGATGAATTTGATAATTGGGATTTGCTCCTGCAGCCTTTTGATACCAATATAATGCTTGATCCAAATTTATTTCTGTTCCTATTCCATATTCATAACAATTTCCAAGTTCATATTGTGAAATAGGTAGTCCCCATATTGCCGCCTTTCCAAATGATTTAAATCCTTCAACCACATTAGTATCTGTTCCTTGACCTCTTTGATAACATAACCCTAAGGTATTCAATGCTTTAAAATTTCCATTTTCAACTGCTCTTTTGAGAAAATCAAATGCTTTTGTATATTTTCCAAGTTTATAATAATATTCTCCAAGAATATGTTCCGCTACTGCACATTCATTGTCGGCTGCCTTAGTGTACCATTCAATTGCCTTCTTCTTATCCTTATCAGTGTTCCAACCTTCTGAATAACACCTTCCAACAAAATATTGTGCAATAGCATCTCCTTTATTTGCCGCATCGATAAGAGTCGATATATTATTATTTTCAGCCGTGCCAATATTCCAACGATAAAATAATCCAAGTAGGCAAGTATACTTTGAATGATTGTTATTTGCCAATAACCATTGAAAAACTTCTTCATTGGTTTTATTATTTTGAGATATAAACTTGGTAATTATATCGTTAACTGATTTACCTTCATTAAATAGCTTACTAAAAATCGAATATAGATTATTTACAAAGAGAGACATTTCATCCTGACCAACTGCAGCGGCATTTAACTTAATATTGATTTTAATGTATTCAAAGGAGTTTTTAATAAATTCTTCAAATGTTGATATATCATGTATAACAAAACTATCATCCTCCGTGATGTTTTGAACAACAAAGTCTTCGAACGCCATAGCTACTTCTTCGATGGATGGTCGATCATCTTGCATACTCTTCCAACATCCTAATAAGTCAAATATTTATGACTAAAAACCGTAAAAACATAACCTATAAATTATAATTAAACATACTTGTATAAATAGTAACATAGTCATGAGGTGTATCGGCAATTGGCTTTTCCCGTAGCCCGTTTCTAATCCTAGCTGGTAGACTTGCTGGATCTTCGGTTTTAAAAGGTTTTCGTTCAGTTGATATTTCCCAAAGAATAACCCCGATGCTGTAAATATCCGATTTCTTATTCTTTTTATATCTGCGAAAGTTTCCATTTTGGCTTCGTTCTGTTCTAAAACATTGAGGATCAATATAAGGTATAACACCGAAAACTTCGCTTGTGGTTTGAGAATTTGAAGCTTCAATGACACGTCTTGATAATCCAAAATTGGCCAATTTTAAAGTTTCTCGGTGTATAAGTATATTATTGGTATGCTTTAAAGTAATAAATTAGATTCACAAATTTTGATTATAATTATATAAGTAATAGTACAACTACATATTATAAAATTTACCAAATCACCGTGAACAATATTATGAGCATGCAACCATTTAACAGCTTCTACGAGTTGAGTTGCAAATTGAATCTTTAATGGCCATTCAATTTTAGTCGAATTTTGATGCAAATATTCTCTTAAAGATCCATTATCCGCATACTCAAGAATAAGTGCATATGTGACAACATTTGGATCCATTTCATCAATTTTATATACAATACCATAAAATTTAATAATGTTCTCATGAGATTCCACAGAAAGCAGACGTTCAATCTGCATATTTTTTTACGTATACAATTGTATATTTTAGCAATTTTAACATGAAACATAAATGGTTTATCTAATGATTCATGTAATATTATTTACCTCATTTTTAATTTCTTTATTATTATGGTCGATAATTTTCATTGCACATGTGTTTTCGTACTTTTAAATCTTGCACTATAAACTTTACTATAAGCACCGACACTGACCCGTTTATAATCTTCAAATTCATTAATCTTATACTCATTAATTCTCCCTTCAATGATTTCACTTTCAATCCATTTTTCATTGGAATCAGTTTGGTTGTCAGTTAAAGAATGCCGCATAATTTTTAATTCTTCAAGTACTGTTTTAATCTCTGGACGTCTCTCAGGTTCTTGATCCCAACAACGTTGATAAAGATTAACAAAATCATTTGGTGTGTTCGCTATGGGAGTTTCCCGCTTTCCTCTGAATATCTGAAAAACAATTGCTTCTCTATGTTCGAAGTGACTGAAAGGTGGCCTACCGCTAGAAATCTCCCAAAAGATTACTCCAAGACTATAGATATCAGATCTTTCATCACATTCATATGTAGAACATATAAAGCATTGAGGCTCTAAATATTCGTACATTTTACTAGCTTTAAACATTGTTATTTCATTCATGTGTTTTGACATTTCAAAGCCTGCAATTAACATTCGTTGATTATGAACTAAAATATTTTTTGAATGCTAATAAAAAAAAAAAAAGTTATTTAATATGCATTATTAAAAAATAAAATTTCATATAACATAAGTTCTTACAAGGTCTCTATGAAAAATTTTGTTTTCATGTAAAAATGAAAGTCCTTTAGCTATTTCATGTGCATATCGTAGCCTATCAGTCCATTTTAGTTTCGAAAAGTTATTTTTTAAGTATTTACGTAAACTTCCGTTAGTAGCATATTGTAAAATCAAGTTATATCGATTATTTAAAGGATCTGTTTAAAATAATAAATATTAATTTATAAAGATTTATATTGGTTTTCAAAAATAATCTATCAAATTTTATATTTTTTAATTACCATTAGTGATTCCATAGAATTGGATAATATTTGGATGTTTATATTTATCGACAGCTGCTAATTTCCGAAGCTATACATCGAAAAAAATCAGATAATATCAAACGATAGTCAGAGATAAGTACTGTATATAAAAACAAAAAATAATTACTTCATTAATAAACAATCTAATCGCATTAGTAATAATAGTTCTATTGTTAATTGTAGTTTCAATGGGATCGATTTTACTGTCATTAACAGCATTCTTTATTTCATTAATAATTCCGCTATCAATTTGACTAGTATTAATGGTTATGCTTTTAAGAACAACTGTAAAGTTTTCCCACGTTGCTGTTAGAACATCTCCAAAAGGACTTCTGCTGATTACTGAAAAATTGCTAAATAAATTATATTCATATTTTTTAACTTCTTTTCCTTCATTATTAACTTTATTAATTTCTTCTTCAATTAATTCATTTAATTCATCCGAAGCACCTGACATAATTTGCTAAAAAGAAAAAAAAAATATTGCATAAATCAATTTTGCCAGGGTCACTATTTTAGAGTCACCATTACTATGGTTTTCTAACAATAAAAGGACAAAAAGTTTTTTGAATGAAACGGCAAACTCATTGATTATTTTTTACTATATAAAAATTTTTCTTTCACTTGTTGCAATGTAGATTAGTGAGTGAGTGATAATCACGAGTTGCAGTTAGTTAATATGAAATCGCATTCATTCAAGATCTGTTAATATGAATGTAAATCCTTAAATGATTATCCATAATCATGTACGTATTTAAGGATGCTCTTTAGACCTTAATAAAGAGGGAGGACAATCGAAGTCCTTCATTAATAACATCCATATGCTTTTGTACAGTACATATTTCCCACCCGTTTACCATCAAGGCTAAACTGTGCATATACGCCCGTTGCTCTCCCAACCCTGATGGTAACAACGTAATAAGTTAACTTACTTATCTTAATGGCAAGCTCGATTAATCGATTAAAATTACTTTCCGCTAATTAAAACTTAATTCCCAACACATTTTCAACATGCTTTGACCCATTAATTGAGGCGCTTGAGAACGCCCTATGTTTAATTTTTATTAAGCAAGTTTCAATTTCAAACAACAGATTACATCATCAAATTCACTGTCCGATTTGTCATTGTAGGATTCAGAAAAAGTTGAGTTGGAATTTTTGTCGTAGTAACATATAAAAAATTTTGTGAAGTCTGAAAAGGGGAAATAGAAACAGAAATTGTTGGAGTCGAATTTTGTTTTTTAGTAAAGTCCGAAAAGAAGTAATCGCCAATAGTAATAGTGATAAAAGCATTTGCTCAAGCATCAATTACAATCAATTATTTTAATTTTACGTAATAATGAAGCACCATCACGATCATAAACTAATCACATTGAGGATGATACGTGAGAATAATTCAATTATACTACTATTCGCACCATTGGACTTCAACGGTGGTCTAATTAAATATTCCTATAATTGTTAAGCAATATCACAATCACTAGCTAATCACATCGAGCGTCCCAAATAAAATGCTTTTCATGAAGACCTTGAAGTTATTGCTGGTTTCAAAATGATCGACATAGCAATATTTATAAAAAAAATCATTTTGCAATACTCGAATACTTGATTAGTTTTGAACGTTTTTTGAAATATTACTATTTTCAACCATTTCGAAAACAGCGATAAAAGATTCAGGTTACATGAAAACTCATAAATTCGATGAGAACATTAGCAATTAACTTAGATTATAACAAATAAAAAAAGCCGACTGTCCAATCGGTATTTTATAATCTTACACGGTTTTTTAATTTTTTAGTAGAGGATTCTAAAGCTATAGATGATTCGACCATTTTTACTTAGTGAAACGTTACGCTATTAAAGAGTATTTTAAAAAAATATAAACAGGTAATTGTTTCGCATAGCAGTTAGATCCAAATGGACTAACTTCTATGGATTAAAAATTTCATACAAGATTCAAAGCAGTCAAAGATACACCGAGGCTTTTCTCTTGATCAACCTTTATTATTTTAAAGATTCAAAAAATTAAGTAGTGTTCTTACAGGTGGCGTCTTAACGATCGACTATAAGCATGACGATTCCTAGGATCACCTGACAGAAAATCCGAATATTTTTACCATCGGCGTTGCTCGGGTTCGAATTTTTAATTTTTTGCTAATTATTAGGCCTCAATATATTAAATTATTATTATATATTATTTTTTATAAAATTATTATTTTTATTTTTCATAATTTTTTTCATTTTTTTTTTTAAAAAACCAATAATTATTGGGGCAAAAACATTGTTTTAAACCATTTGACCCATTTTTATTAACCTACCTTAGGCTGTTTGAGGTTAATTTTTCAGTTAACATCCCTTTTCAGAACTCTCGAAGAAGGAGAGGGCACATGAAATGAACATATAAAATAAACAAACTATTTTTAATATAGTAAATATATTATAACGAATTGACTTCTAGTTAAATTTAGTCTAGAAATTCTAGTTGAGTTGCTAATTAGGTCAGATAAATTTGATTCAGTAGTTAATATTACATTCCATTTATAAAGAGAGGAACAAAAATAAACAAATAAATAAATAAAAAATTATATGATGCATTCATCCAAGAAAAAGAACTTTGTACGTACAATTTTTACAGTCAAACTCCCGTGATCTAGTAATCGGATCAGTATCATTTTATAAATTATGTATGCAGCAATCACAGATCGGAATTTTGGGTTTACTAATTCCCCAAGTTCCTATTGGTCGAATACAAATTTTGTCATACTGATCAGATGGTATAAAAATCAATGTAAAAAAGTATCAATTCGAATAATTAGTTTGTAACTGTTATTTCCATAAAAGTTAAATATTTATTTAAATATTTCTTCCTACTTCTTCTCTAGCTCTTCACAATCGAATAAAAAACACTCTGGAAGCTCTTTTTTTTTAGCATACACAGGTTGAACGAAACTATACCAGGTAACAACCGAGGTATCCTATATCAATCCAATATGCATATAGAAGTTTACTGACTGGTAAATCGTAAATGTCTCTGATTGGTATCTGATTTCAAACAGATATTTGGCAGAAATAAGATACCAATTGGGAAAATTTAGGTTCTAAATCAAACAGCTGGTAGGTCTATTGATTAACACAATAAGTATCTTAATTTACTCGAAAGGATAGTTATCAGGAGAAATTAAGACACCTATCGAAATATAATATAGGCCTACCAGTCTTTCAATACTAAATTTAAATCAATCCTAGATTTTTCTGATTGGTATCTTATTTTTGCCAAATATCTGTTTGAAATCATAGTCCATTCAGAGACATTTAGAAACAAAACAAGTACATTATCGATTTTTTGATAGGTCTATTGATTAACATGATAAGTATCTTATTTTATTTGAAATTGCTAGAAAACTGGGTACTCATCAGTATAAATTAAGATACCTATTGAAATATATTAAAGGCCTACCGGTAAATTGATACTAAACTTAAATCAATCCTAAATTTTTCTGATTGGTATTTTATTTCTGCCAAATATCTGTTTGAAATCATAGACATTTAGAAACAAAACAAGTACATTATCAATTTTTCAGTAGATCTATTGATTAACTCGATTGGTATCTTATTTTACTTTAAATGCTAGAAAATCAGATACTCATCAGTATAAATTAAGATACCTATCGATATATATTAAAGACTTACCAGTATATCGATTTTAATCTTAATTATTTTTTATTGGTCTCCTATTTCCGCCAAATATCTGTTTGAAATCAGAGACTAATTAGAAACTTTTAAGTCCAATATTGTTATGCCGATAGACCTATTAATAAACCCAACTAGTATCTTATTTCGCTCTAAATTGCAAGGAAACCAGATGCATTTTAGGATTAAATAATATACATATCGTTATGTCCGACAGGGCTATAGTTTATTTTTTTTTTTTTATACTTATATTTTTTTTATTTTTATTTTTTTTTTTTTTAAAATTCGGCAGTCATGCTTTAACTTTATTAGGCTTTGTACGAATTCTCTA
>CAJVPY010002625.1:0-15715 GCA_910591965.1 Dentiscutata erythropus | reverse complement strand
AATTTTATAATCCGCAAGTCGTTTTTTTCAATTGGTTGCAGCCCGCAACTAATTTAAAAATTGAATTTCAGACACTGATCAGATCTCTATAATTACATGACTTTTTAAAAAACGTGTTTATAATCATTGATTTTAAGATATATAGCTTACAAAGAGAATTTTATACATAGAGTGGTGGGGTTTAATTGTACAGTGCTTTATTTTCGAATTTGATCTTTATGCAACTTAATTAGGTATCGATTTCGTCATAAAGAATCGGCAAACTCTTTTAATATATCCAAAAAAACTTTTAAGAATTCTGTATATTTTAAGAGATGATCAATATAGCTATATCACATTCATCAATCACCTGGATTTAATTTTATGGTCAGATAAATAATCAAAGCTTTGTTATATAAATAAATCTACAAACATTACTTATTGTTCCGGCTTTTTAGTATTATAATCTGATGGCTTTTCACTAAGGATATTTTCTGTAGGTGGTATTGTAGAAGATGATTGCACGTTATCAACACTGTCATTTGCATTGTCTTTGTTCTTAAATCTTATCCATGTCTGCTCTCTTTTAGTTTTTTCTTCGGACTTGAACGAAAAATACTATTTCAAATTAAATTTCATTTGAAAAAAAAAAAAGGTTATTAAAAATATATACTAGAATTTTTTTAAAAAAGTATACGACTAAATAAAAAAAGAAATGACAAACTTTTTCGCGAAATAAGTAATGGCCAGGTTTTTTATTCGCGTCGTTATCATTTGTTTTTTCGAAATCTTTTCCATCTCCATCACTTTTTCCCTCTTTCTTTTTTTGGAATAACAATGACATGTTATCTAAACTTTTTGCATTGTTCACACTTGCATGTTCACCTTCGACATTCTCCTTAAATTTTTCCATCGTAACTAATCGTCTACTCCATTGCCCAAAATTTTGTTCACTATTAGAAATCAGAATCATACACGGGTGTTCAGGTATATCTTCACTCGAATACCTATTTCAGAAAAAAAAAATTTTTTTAAAGCTTGTTAGATAGATATTCAGATTAGCTGAAACATCTAACAATAAAATATATGTATAGGGTGACATACTCATCAACGATAGTTGGTAACCAATATACTAAGCGGCCGCCAACTACTAAAAATCGTGCAGCGAATTCCAAGAGATCTATGAGCACTTCAGACATTTCGTATGGTTTTGTTGGCGGATAATAATTTTCGCGTCTTTTTGTTTAAAATCAAATAAATAACAATTAGACTGATATTGCAAATGAAATGTGATGTCCATAACGTACTTGTGAGCTGGTACGCCATCTATTACTCGCGACCGTTTTGTTGGATCTTTTCTTCCGAGTTTTTTTGCACCCGCCCTAACACCATACGGTGCTATTCTCGAAAAAAATTTTTAGATTGAGGAGACTGAATCAACATAAGGATGATAATAAATTATAATTAAATCATTCACATACGATCGGTCACAATTGCATCAAACCAAAGATTTTCTCGCCACGGATGATAACATATATCAAAGACTAAGGTATCCAAGACTTTGTCACCTAGATTATATTGATCTATGTTGGATTTTACAGATCTATCCACTACAAAATTTACGCACAATAATCATAATAGAGATCATTAATGGGAACATTGATAGGCTCATTAATAAGAATGGTATGAATTTAATATAAAAAAGATTTTTATAAAACCTTGTCCACGAATTTGCCGTCCGTCAATGTCTGACCCCAGAGTGAACGCGCCAAAATGTGCACATGTTAAAAGAAAGCTGCCTGTACCTACGAACGGATCATATATCAGCTTTCCCGGAGAAGCCTATGTATCGCAAAAAAAAAATAGAACCTACTTATATTGGAAGAATAAAATTATAATAAACAAAAAAGAAACGAACCAATGCTTGATTAGCCATTATCAATGATAATTCAGCGTCCATTGACGTATTTCCGATATAATTTCTCTTTTTTAAATTGTACTTCTGAACCAGATCCCTATTTCCAGAAGCAATCTATTATGCAATAAAAAATAAAGATCTTAATAACATGAAAAAAAACGGTTTTTTTGATTTTTTTTTTTTTTTAGTAAATGAACAAAATATTTAGATAAAACTCACCAATCGCCCAAAATATATAGTATAAGGATTTGGTGGTGGAAGTGCAGCATAAGGGTCTAGCCCATAGTCTTCTAATACACCAAATTGTACTTGTGGATTTTTTAAGTCGATATCTCCTTTAAATCCAAGATAAGAAAAAGAATTGATTATACGAACTTGATAATCTGATGAACATGTGGATCCGAAGCCTGATACCATGAATTTAAATGATTTATGGATATATGAAGACTATTGTAAATAAAAAATCATTATTTGAAAAGTAGTGTAAAAAATTATAATTGATATGAAAATTATAGAATAATTATTAATCTCATTACCCATCGTTCAGGACAAGCTTTTACTTGAGCATGCACTTCATCATATGTTTCACCCATTCCCCATAATTCATAAATATTTCTACAGTTACCAAATATATATATTAATAAGAAAATAACTTTTAAACCAAGATATAATTACCCACTTTATCAATATAGCTCGTTTAACAAGTCTTGTCGCTTCTTCCTCAGTTTCAATGTTAACGACCAAAAATGGACACTATTTAGCCATATAAGAAAGTGAGATGAGTATAGTCAAAAAAAAGATAACTTTCGAACTTACATTTTTTTTATATTCTTCTTTATTATATGTCAATTTTACATCTTCAATTTTTGCTAATGATTCAAGCTCTGGTAGTCTAAATTCTTCATGAACTAATATAATAACCGACATTTAATCATAAGATTAAAATATTGTTAGTATTAATAGTAATCCTTACGATGAATCTGTCTTAAAGCAATTAATTTAACTGGTAAAAAATATATGTACATTGAGCAAATTGAATAAAATATTTCATCTCTTGCTTTTATTTATTTTTGCAGATAAAAAAAAAAAATCGAGAAAAAATTTGTGATTATCCTTTTATAAAATTCCAACTACTGCGCCATTCACATCGAATTAACTTGCTAAATCAATTATAGTTCTCTTTTAGTTCTCTTATACGAAATTTCATTTTCATTTGTTATTAATGTAATATTGTTTTAAAAATTTACTATGTTATAAGAGAAAATAACAATATATATAATACTGTATGACATAATAATAAGGTTATGTATAGTAAAAAACAAATTGCCTGAGTTATCGGCTTGTATGTTTAATAAGTCGATAATGCCCTAAAATTGGATATATAAATTGGATATAACGATAATATATATATACTTTGTAGAAAAATTATACAGTAGTAGTATGTATTTTTATGATATTTTGGTACAGCGCTGGATAGTGTGAGACAACTTTTTAGCAAAACGCCAAGTTTTATTTAGTTTCATAATCCATAACAGTAATATTGACCAATCGAATTACATTTAAACGCCAAATTTGTATTTTTTAAACTTTTTAATAAAAAATCACATTTCCCCAATTTGTTGATAATTGATAAATATTATACTGCCTTGTACTATAATAACGATAAGAATTTTTGCATTAACTTAAATTTACCAAATCACACCCTTATTGCTATATCTCATCAACCAGTCAAATATAGTAATGGGCTCTAAATAAAAAGTTAAATTTATTAAGAACAATACATCTGTTGCAATTATAGTTGTTAGACGAAACCTCGAGGTTTCGCGCCAATTAAAATCTTAAATGACGAAATAACGAAAGGTGACGAAACTGACGAAAGGCGATGCTGACGAAAGGTGACGAAGCTGGTGAAAGGTGACGAAAGTAATGAATGAGTGACAAAACTAATAAAAGACGAATATACAAATAATGTTGTTGGAACTCATTGAAGATTATGTGTACAAAAAAACAAACTAACAAAATCAGAAATTTATAAAACTTACAAAAAATTTTATTGTATAATAGACGCTTGAATTTGTTTAAAGAGAGTTAGAAATGAGTATTCTATATCTGATATTGTATTATACTAGTACACTACATATCAGTTCTAGTGAGAAATCGTTTGGTGCTTACTTTGTGATCTTACAAATTTGTTTATTTATTTTGTGCCAGTATGTTTTAATTCATTGTTTGTGTTATTCCATGCGTACTATTATTATGGCTTTTGACAAGGTAATTCTGTAATTTCAACCGGTCTATAACAACCCTAGCGTTGTTTAAAAAAAATGAACTGGATTACTGGATTATTCGTCAGAAGCTTCGTCTTTTGGGGGTTTAGGTTTCGTCTTTCGTCATCATGCAAAAAAGGTTTCGTCTAACAACTATAGTTGCAATCAATTCATATGTACATTATACACATTGCAACAGAATTTTAAATAAAATTATGTATAATTGAATTCAATTTATACCCGTTGTAGGCGGACACGGTGCATCTTTAGGTTCAGAATCAACTTAGTTGCTAGTTCTAAATTTATTTAACAAAAAAGTCATGCTATCAATATTACTACTATAGTGCCTAAAATAATTTATAAATACTAAACTACGTGTAGCAAAACGTACAGTATTTATTGTAAGGCTTTGAAAAAGTTTTTAAGGAAAACCACAACCAAATGCTTAAAGAATACTTTCTATTCAAGCTTAGTGTTCTTGTCATAATCGTGGTACAAGCACTATCTTTGATAACAATTTTTGATTAGTTGATGATCGCGTTTTGATCAAAATACGTTGACGAATTGTTTTTTTTTTAAGATTTCGTTTATACATATATTTTATTTTAGTAAAGTCATATAGTCGCTTGGTATTAACCTCCTCGTTGGTGCGATTGGGATAGTAGATCACATCACTTATATGGGCTAATATATATGTTGATGTCAAATTCAGGGCTCTGTAGCATGTAAAAATTATTTCAAAAAGCTTGCTTCAAATCTTAAAGAACTCGTAAATACTATATAAATCTAAAAAAATTAAAATTTATCTAATTTAAATAAAAAAAAAAGCTAAATTTTTTAAAAAAAATATATAGCAACTACTTGATAAAATTTAATAAAAATGTTTTATTTAAATTTGCAGATATATAAAATTTAAAGCTTTAAATTTTTAATAAATTTTTTAAATTTTTAAATAAAAATATCATAACTACTTAATAAAATTTGATAAAAATTTTTTATTTTTTTTAATTATCATAAACTTAGAATAAAAAATATATAACTACTACTTATAAAATTAGTAAAAAAAAAATTTTTTTTATAGTACAATAATTTATAAATTTGTAAAATTTAATTAAAATTTTCTTATCTTTATATTAAGTTTAAAAAATTTTTAATATTTAAATACTGTATTTTAATTTTTTTTTTGAATTTTAAGCAAATATATCTTAACAACTATAATAAAATTAATTAACTTATTTATTTAAACTTTATATATCTGCAGAATTTAATAAAAATTTTTTATTAAATTTATTAAATAGTTACTTTTATAATTTTTTACACTTCATTAATTTATTACAAAATAAACCATGATCTAAACGCCTCAACAAAATAACAAAATTAATATAAGTATTATGTTGGTAACATGTCATATAATATATAACGATAAAATATTTCTCAATTGTAGATATATATTACTTATACACTTGTGCATATTGCTGAAGTATGACAAGCAATCTTCATATTTATATGGAATGTTTAACAGATCACAAATTGATATCTGATGTAAATCACTTCGCAGTGAAGTTAATGATAAACTTTCTCTCTAAATTTCTATCATGGTAAGAAAAACGTCACAATTTGTGAAAGGTACTGTTTTTCAGTTAGTCTGTTTTATGGGTCATGTTGACAAACAAGTATTAATATGCTAATCAAGCACACACAGTAAATTCCAAAAAAAATAATAATAATAAGAAATCATGAATTTGGAAAATTTTGATGCGACATAAAAGCATCATATATTAAAATTACATCAGAATAACTATCATAAAGTATATATATATCACATTGTAAAAACAATCGTAATTATTATACATATGCGAAAATTTTAAACTGTTTTATATAGTGCAAGTTATTTCTGACATTCATAAATCTCTACTCTACAACCAGGCTGATCCTGAAAGTTTGGGCATTCATCGCTTCCTTCTTTGCAACATCCCAATCTTCTTCGTCGATCAGACTAATCTTTTCCCCAACATGATTTAAATAATATAATCTATCCATGGAAATTTTAACATTATACCGTTCTTCGATAAGTGCTGTTAATTGTTTAAGATAAATATCGAATGAAACTAGAATCGCATATTTTTTGGTTATAAAAATACACGTGATGTGGAGCTGAATCGTGGATGAGAATAAATTATATAATCAAGAGAATTGAGGAAATTAATAAGATTGGAAATAAGTTAAAGTACCTCTGAATCACTGTGAGAATTTTTAGAAGCCTTTAATGCATCTCCTTTTTCGGGCTGAATAGTAATCGTGGAACTAGAAGCTTGACTAATATCATCGTTTGTCCACTTTTCTTTATCATCATTTTTCCATTTTTCTTTATCACCATTTTTCCACTTTTCTTTATCATCATTTTTCCACTTTTCTTTATCATTATTTGTCCACTTTTCTTTATCATTATTTGTCCACTTTTCTTTATCATTATTTGTCCACTTTTCTTTATCATTATTTGTCCACTTTTCTTTATTTTCATTTATCCAATCAGTAATATTATCATTAACATGATTTTTATTATGAGTTTGAGATCCATTGTTTACATCGTTATCAAGTGCAATTATTCCAATATTGGATCGTATGTCACAATGGTCATCTCGAGCAGGTTTGATGAATGAACCTTTCTTATTTACCTAATAATTATTGAAACACAATGATAATAACAAGAATAAATATTATATAAAGTTTTACAATATACATTATTTAAAGCAAATCTTACCTCTTGATTTACTATATTATTTTTGGAATTTTGTGAATTCTCTGCGTTGTATTGTGGTGGTTGCTACAGAAATTAAGAATAAAGCATACTCAAAACTAATAGGCAACCAAGAAATAAATAAATGATATTTCAGGTAAGAGTCAGAGGGTCAAATGTACCTTTACATTGGTCGATTTCCAATGTTTAATATTGTTGATCAACTTAACTATTAAACTGTTATCAACATATTTACATATTTTGAATATAATAGTATCTGCATCATCCAGCTTTCCACGACTTGGATCACAGGGAATTTGAAGCCTATCATCAAGACTTCTAAGAGGAAATTCGTAAAACTGTGAATATCCAATATTGATATGAAAAAAAAAAAAAATTAATCATAAAAGAAATATTTAATTATCAAAATTTCAAATTATCGTTTATTCACTCACATCTCTCTTAAATCCTTTTTTCACATCTAGTAATATCTCCTTTTGACCTGTTACATCACTAAATCGAAACTTCGTAACCTGATCCAAATCAAAAGCAATTTCTTTGTTTTCATCAACCATAACAATACAAATTTGACTCGGTTTTCTAAAAATCAGGCCTAAATTTGACTTAACCATGCCCTGCAATTTTTGAGTGGATAATTGTATCTCTGAAGGTTTTATAACAACCTGAGCTATCTCAATGAAAATGTAATTATCCGAATTTTTAACACTGTCTAAAAGAGATCCAGAAGCCATGGTGGAGGTGTTAGTATTGTTGTAAATTAATGAAGAATTACGGGATGATGGTGTTACTATTTAAAAATACAAATTAGAAACAGAATGGGCAACGGATATGTTAAAATAAGTTATAATTGAGGTATTGAGTTATTGAACAGAACAATTATTACAGATCATCTTACCAAAACTAACATATAGATCATCATCACTGTCACCATATTCGTAATCGCTAATACCATCCACCTGACGACGAGTTCGATTTCGTAGTTCCATATCTACTTTATGAAAAAAAAAAAAAAAAAGGAAAATTAGAAAACTGAAATTAACATGTATTTAACAGATTATTTTTTTGTTTGCTCTTTATCAACTCTTTATCAACGGGTTTAAATTAATTAATTTATAAAATGACGAATTTAAATTTTAATTGGTAAAAGAAAATTAATTGTTTAAATGCAATATCGTGAGTAAAGTCCTAATCGAAGTAATTACATATCTGTTACGTTACATAAATTCATGAATTCAATAATTGTATTTTTTTTTTTTATATTTATATGACGCAACTGCATTTTAGGGTAGACCCTTATTTGTATTATGATCATGAGTTTGACAATCCAAATAAATATCAAGATGCACTCACTTGATAAACAAAATAATTTTCATAGGATTTATAATATCTAAAAAAACAAAACAGTATATGAAATGAATTATATGAAAGTTGGGTTTATTAATGATCTAGCCAATCAAATATTAATTGTAAAAAAGATATAATTTGAATTTTAGCCTGCACTAAACTTAATGCAGGCCAAACTTTGAAATGATAAATTGAATATTATTTGTAAAAATTCTTGACCAGTTTAATAATCTTACTTTATTAGTACTATCCCGGGGGTCCAACTACAGAACTTGAACATTCCCGCGATAGATTTTTATTGGTCGAGCCTGCATAGATCATCACGTAATTGATGTACGCGACAACAGACGATGAATGAGATGTGTAAAGTTTTTAAATTCTAGAGATGTTATTGGCTTTAAAAAAGCCAGCTTTTAGCCATATATTTAAGCCAAGCCTAATAAAGCTAAGCTGAACTAACAGCTTGAACTATAACTAAACTATGGCTTTAAATCACGGTTTAAGCCAGAATAAGAATAGCTCCAGTAATAGCTGAAATCATTGGCTTTAGTTATAGTTTTTCACGTTTAAAGCTTTGAGCATAATGTACATACTGTATATACTGTATATTATCATTATCTGTTGTCGAGTAAAAATAAATCAACGATTATATACACACATACCGAAATAACCTATTTTATGAGAAGATATAAGAAAATGAGACTTCGGACTTTTAATTCTATCATTCATTATTTTTTATTATTATATAATTATATATATCTGATATATATATATTATACAATTAATCTCTAATAGTTAATATCATTAAAAATTAAAGTTGGATTGCTTTAAGCTATAATTTAAGCTAGCTAAAGCCATGTCTTAACTAGCTTAAACCGTGATTATTAGTTTAATTTATCTGGCTTAACTATAATTTTAGCCACATTAATAGCCATAGCTTAAATTATAGTTGCTAAAATGATGGCTTAAGCTTTGGCTATAATTTATGAGCCAAGCCAAGATAATCAAGCCGATTACATCACTAACAAAAGGATCAACAATGACCTTAAAAAAGTTTCAAAGCTTGACTCTGTTACGATGCGTAGAGAAAAAGCAGAACCTACAATTTGCAACTGGAAAGGTTTATTAAAAAAAAAGAAAAATGGATAATGAAGGAAAGGGTTAAGCAGTACACTACTAGTCGATCGGTAATGATACTTCAGCCACCACCACTTCGACTCAACTATCCAACAATAAAAGAAAGTTGAAAATTTCTTAATAAATACTAGGATGCTTTGGTGAATGCAACGGATGGAGGCACCGTACCTTGCCCTCAAATAATACAAAGCCAAAAAATAATTATCAACCAAATATTTATATTCCACTTTCATACTTGATTCCGTATTTATTAAGAATAGAAGAGGTAAGGACAAAACAGGAAAACGACCTGACAACTGCTGATTCGTACCTATTCTAATTTGAACTGTTGGTTCCTCCAAATACTCTAAAAAGCAAATACAAAAATCTGATTGTAGTTTTCTTTAAGTCTGCTTATGTAACGAAATATTCTTTCTTCTTTTATAGGCACAGCAACAGAATGAAGTTATAAAGAAAGCAGTAAAGTGGTACGGACTGCACTTGCCAGAATTTTAAAATGAGCGCATCAACTAATTTAAATAACCGAAAATAAAAGTTATGAAGCTTCCAACGATCTCAATGAAAAAAGAGATCTATCACGTCTTCTCTGCCAAAAAAAACATGCACACAAGTTCTGCATCCAACTTACCTTGAAACACTGAGACACAGAATCATTAAGGAATAATTCTGAGTTTTTTTCCTACTGTTCTGAAGTTAACAAAAATGCCTCGCATAGCGATAGGCTATTTATATAAAACCCATAAAAAGGAATCGGAAAGGGATTTAATTTCAATTATTAACAGCACATCTGAAAAAAATTATTAAAGATTTAATTTTGAACAACTTATTCCTATTTTTTCCTGTACACTGAACAACAAAAATTTCGATGTATAATTCCCCTTTTCGTTTAAAGGAATAAAATATAATGCAGTTCTGAAACTCATGACCATTTTTCATGAATCTTCGCTGGCAAATAATCGAAAAAAATTTAAATCTGCTTTCAAGTCACGTTTTTATTTTTTTACCATAAAAACTTTAAATTTTTCATCAATTATTATTACATGTAATAGCAGGTCAAGGCATTAATTTGAAAGTTGTTTTCATAATTTCTGAAACACATGATAAAAATTAACTGAATAATTTTTTGGCCGATTGTGATTCCAATTAATTGATATTATATATATGCAATTTAAGATCAGGTGATTAATATAAATATTGTAAGACTACTTACACATGTTTTTATTGAATACAGAATATGATACTTCCAAAGCATCTTTGCTGGCAAATAATTGAAATTTCCAAACACCTAAGTGTTAGCATATCTTCTATAAGTCGGGTTCTCAAGCACTTTCACGATATGGATGAATTGAAAACCTTCCGTCACTTTTAGGAAAACCACGTTTAACTAAACATGAACGGTATAAAATATGTCAACAAATCTTTGATTATATCTAATTTTTTAATATTAGCACCCATTCTTGTAATAGGTTTATTATAAAGTTTATTTTATGTCCGAAGCCTTTATTATGTTTCTTGTACAGATTTGTTGGTTGACAAGAACTGCCTTTTTCATAAACTTTCACATAAATTAAACACACTAAACATGTTAGGCAACAAAAGCTTAATTATGTTGGATGGGTGTGTCGACATTATAATAATGATATATAAAAACATATTTTATATACTGAAATCACAAATCAAATTAGCTGAAAAACCATTCGGCTAACTTTATCAGGTGTTTCAGAAATTATGAAAACAGCTGTAAAAAATTAGGTAAATTATTCAAAATGTCGCCCATGCACGTCCTGAAATAATGCCCATTCACCTTTTTTGTAATTTAATGCGTTCTCTACTAAATTCTTTTCATAATACCGTAATAAAAAATAAATAATAAATACTTGTATTTTCAAGTGAACTTTATTACAGTTGGTTTCATTATTTTTGGGGCATATGAAAATTTTTTTGACGGCTGAATCGATAAGTTATCGAGTCGAATCAATAAGTTACTGATATCAAAAACTTATCGCTTCGGTCATCACCAATTTTTCAAATGTCCCAAAAATAATGAAACAGCTGTAATATTTGAAACTGTAAATCCTGTTGTTTATTCCGTTATTATATTTGCATCAATATGCTTTATTCAAATACAAGATTTTGAAAACATTATGTTTTTACTTAAATCAAGGCTTCACAATAACGCGCAGGGGGACGTTATTACGCGCAAATACGGTAAACTATAAATATCTAACTATTTTGTAGAATGTTCGTTTCAGGTGCTGAAAGGATGCTACACTAGGGTGGTCGATCACCTTATAGAATCAAACATACGTCTAATCTCATTGATTTTTTGTATAATGAGCGTGAATCACCAAACACACCTGAATTCAATGCAAATCAAGATGCAGCATAATATATATATATATATTATATATTTACAAACTCGAATACCTGTATTTAAATATATTCGTCGGTTAATAAACTATCTTTATATTCACTAATTATAGTGTATTCATATGTATATATTTGCAAAATCATGTTAGCAAAGAAATATTATAATCATTAAATTAAGCAATGGAAGCTGAATCTAGTAAAATTATAATTTATCATTACGATTATTTATAAAAAATAGCTACTGGAAAATGATATACTGGCTATATAGTTTAAAAATGTAAATTCGTAAATTTATGTAATTTAGATGTGACAAATCGGTAAAAATTATATACGTACGTACGCAGGAAACCTAAAAACTTCAATCACTTTATATAGAATAAAGGTTAACTAACATTGAATAAACTAAATTTGTCGTTCTCAATAGCATGCAATTGCGTACATATTGTTCTTTGTTTATTGTTTTTATTCAAAGAGAGTTCTAGACCCTTCGTTTATTGAGATTGATAATTTAGGAAATTTATTTTCGGTGTGTACTAGTTTAAGAATCATCTCTACATAGAATATTGAGTTTTAAATTTCCTGCACCGTACATACATGTATTGTAAAATTGTAACACAACTCTACGTTTAACTATTCGTCTGCATCAAGGTAATTTTGACCTATGACTAATAAACTTCCATCTTTCTCTGATTTGCATGTGACTTCACTTCGGTTGAACAAAGAACTCCTCGATCGTGCCAGAGATCGTCACTTAAATTTCAATAAGGCAAAAGAATGGAAATGAATGTGCTAATAATGTTTCTCTCGAAGCATATATCAACTTCTCAAAACTGAAAGAAAGAACATTCGTTTAGTTGGTAGAAACGTAAAAGCTTATGAAGTCTCCTCTCATGTCATGGAGCGATAGCGGGTACAATTCTTGCCTAGTTGGAATTTATATATCCAAGGAATTACTTATTGTGAATCAAGTAATTGTTATACTGCTCCAGCTGATTAGGAACCTAACTCAGACGCGAGAACATACCCAACAATCGTTGTCGAAGTTGGCTACAGTGAGTCAACCTCTAGCTTACATGACCTTTCAACAGGTTATTTTTCTCCACGAACAACCATTCGAATTTATTTTGTAATCAAACTATTTCATATTCGCAAGGGCAATGCTTGCACTACGTTATCTATGTACAAATTAAAATCAAACAGTACCAGACATTGCAATATCCTTTGGCACATCATCATAATATAGTAATTTGAATCATATGGGCATTACAAATCTTATTGGTGTTAGATTTTCAGCAATTGCCTGTAATGAACAGGAGAAACCGTCCAAATATGGATATGATTTTCATTCTCCGTTACACAGATCACTCATTGTATCGACCAGTCAAAATATCACTACAGGATTAGTCAACCAATCAAATTGCGAAATTTACAAAAAGATGAAACCATGGGATTCAAAGGGATTCAAAAAATATGTTGTAAAGCAAAGTGAGAGCTTCATGTTTGTTTAACAATTTTCAATATTCATAGAAAAGATAAGTCAAGCGAGCCTTCTAAAAAAGTATTGTAAAATAATATAAAAAAAAATTTCATCAATTGTGTAACGATTTTGTGACGTATCAACGGTTCCCCCTGTTCCTGTAATGCTCCTGATATTCCTAATTATCAATTGCATATTCCTGCCTCCGAAATTTTTTATGCCGCACCTGGTGGCATCCCTATCGGAGTAGTTAATAGGTTCTATTTGGATTTATGAGAATTACAAAATATAGTATTTCAATTTAATTTATAGCGGTTATACTATATAAACAGTCCGAATACCAACTTTAATGATAATACATTTTAGAAATGTGTAGATTGCAAATATATTTATTAAAGCTTGTTCGCATTAGGCTTTAGTAAATATATGCATAAATAATGTTTCAAGTTTTTCATGTAAAGATAACTATTGCATATGAGTAATAAACCTTTTTTTTTTTTAAAAAAAAACGCGGTAACCAACATTTACAAACATTACCACTTACAATTTAGCATTGCATACAATATCTATGGTTTGATTCAAAAATTTTATTTTCAAAATTGAATAGTATTATATCGTAGTAAGACATTATTACATTATTTTAAAGGATACTGCATGCTAAACAGTATTAACAACCCATATGAGTTTATTGTCATTACAATTCACTATCGGGATAATTTGATTAACCACAGAGAGTGAGTAGAGGCTTACTGTATATAAACTTTTAAGTGGCATTCACAAAAGAATCAGAATATTATTATAATAATATTTGGGCAATTATTATATAAATTTTAAATATAAAGAAAATTTATACGAGTATAAAGAAAAAAGTTAAGATATCTCAAAATACCAAGCCAAGTTTAACGATCTTACTACCATTAAAACTATCTCTATAACTTTTATTATGAAAAGAAAATAAAATAACTTTTACTTTGAGGAATCTGCAGATTCCACTTTATTTTAAAATTTATATAATATTTGCCCCAAATCTTACTATATTTTGAAGATATTCTGATTCTATTATGAATTATCTCTTAATATTTTTGTTGCATTACAATTATTAGCATTTCTACTCAATAATTATTTATATTAACATTTTTTGAAGTTTGTAAATATAGGGTTTATAATTAATTTAGTATTGAAGTTTTGCTAAAATTTACGATTTGATAGCGTCTCTAATAAATCATGTACAAGTGATCGAACGAAAGTATTTATACGGCAACTTGGTTAGATATAGTCGAAGGCGATGAGTAATCACGCGTGCCATTATATATGGTTGAGCTCAGGCCTTGACTGGTTTTTATAATAAAAGAAGGGAATTGATATTCATACCCCATACATATTTTTTGATCAAAAAATCCATCATTATATAAATAAATGAGACTAGACATATGTTTGATTTTATTAGGTGATCAGTCACCCTAATGCTACACCATAAATTTCTTTATTTGCAGTAAATTCATTTACTTTTTAATGCTAATTTATCACATATATGATATATGTACAATTTTTCTGGTGCTAATTATAAGTACATTGCCACTGTGAAAATCTTCATGAACATAACTTCGATGAATATAATTAAAGAATCTTAAATTTTTAAAATTTGTTGATGAATATTACTGGAGATCTTCTTTATCTGCACATTAAAAATCATTAGATATTCATTGTTAATGGGTTATAAATTATTCTATATATTTATATTCTATATTTATTTACAATATATCTGTTGACATTCATAATGTATTTTGAACTAGTACCGTATTTTCGCGTAATAACGCTTATGAGAGTATCGTGCCCCTAAAAACAGAAAAATAATATATATAATTTCAAAATAATGCTCATGCGCGTCCCAAAATAGCGTGCACCCATAGTAAGGGATGTTTATTTATAATAGGATTTAAAATACTTTGGAGCTGGATTTGGTACTAAGTAAACCTTCAAACTTCGACAAAAGTTGTTTTTCAGAACAAGTTTTGTTAAATCTTGAAACCAATTCTGGTTTCGAGGCATTTTTGTTTGTTTACTTTTATACTGGATTAAAAATAATGCTCATGCGCGTACTCGAAATAATGCACATATACTCAAAATAACGCGCAGGTACGGTATGTTTAAACTATCCCCATTATTTATATTGGATATTGCTAACTTGCTCTCGGTTAACATAACAACATCTTATTATAACTCAAAATATCACGTTTTATGCATTAAGTGAAAATGTTAAGCACTATAGAAACCCTATCCTAGCTTTAACTCGAATCCTAACTCTATTTTTAAATTTCAATTAGAGGTTGGAACCGGTTTTAAATATTCGAGTTTATCACATCAAAATTCGAGTTTATCACATCAATTATTATTAATGGTTGATGTGATAAACTCGAATTTTGGAGTGATAAACTCGAATTTTGATGTGATAAACTCGAATATTT
>CAJVPY010002624.1:0-15718 GCA_910591965.1 Dentiscutata erythropus | reverse complement strand
TGATCGTGCATCGATCCAGGTCCCGATCGTCGTTTGAGTCACGTTTTGTGTGGTCACGATTTATACTGCCCGTGACAGTATCTATAAAAAGAAAGCTGCGGCAAAACTTTTTTTAAACATTAAATAAATATTTTTCTGTAACTACATAACCAAATTTGATAAATTTTTTATTTTGATTCTACAAACACATAGAATTAAAATAATAAAAATTTCAATAAATTTGATATTATCGAGAATTTTCAGTTTAAAGCTTAAAAAAAATTTCGAGTCCAAGAAAAAGAAGTATCGAGAATTTTCAGTTTAAAGCTTAAAAAAAATTCGAGTCCAAGAAAAAGAAGAATAATAAATTCCTTTTTAACTTTAAACTAAGTTTTCTCTGTGAAAACATGAATTTTATTATAATTCTACGTGTTTGTAGAATCGAAATAAAAAAAAGTTATAAAATTTGGTTATGTAGTCACTGAGAAATATTTATTTAAAGTTTAAAAAAAAATTTACCGCAGCTTCTTTTTTATAGGCACTAAACTTTAAGCGAAGTGTTCTCGATGAAAATAAAAAAATTTTTCATCAATTTTGGTCAGATATTCGTTGCGCTTAAAGTTAAAAAAAGAAATTTTACTACGGCTTTGATTTTTTTCAAAGATTTTCACCTTTTTTTCAACTTTAAGCAAGTTTTCTCAATGACTATCTAATTAATCCAATATTCTTTTTTTTATTTTGATTCTATTAACTTGTAAAATTAAAATAAAAACACACTTCGCTGAAATTAGTTAAGTATTCATCGAGAAATATTGACTTAAAGTTCTAAGAAAACTTTAAATTTTAAAAGGATTTTCATGGCCGATGTTACGACCGATGAGAGAGCTTGTGGCAATTGGTGTTAGTTGGCTTTGATCGTGAACAAGAGTTTGTGTTTGATTGGTATATTTTATGATTAAAGGGTCGTAAGATCGATTCACGTGACCAAGTGATGAAAATGATTTATTACGTATTTGACGATTACAAGATATATAGTCTAATTTAAGATAAAACTAACTTTGACGATTTTGGGTTAACAAGATTTCTTTTTATTATTTATTTCTCTCTAAGCACGAATACAAGGAAAATTTAATATTTCAGAATTATACCCGAGCGTATCTGCAACAAACAATGCAAATTATCTGAGTAATAATCGTTCTATTCAAAGTTGAAACCTATCCCTTTTTATACCTTCAATTTACCCTGAGAGTTATTAACCTCGTCTGAGGGTTATTGCCCCTCGCTGATGGTTATTAGTCCCTGTTGATGGTTATTGACCCTCGTTGAGGGTTATTGAGGGTCCAACTGTGCCACGACAATCACTTTCCAGAATAAGAAAATAAATAAAACATATAAAGAATAAAAAGAATAAAAGAAATAAAAATAGAAATAAACTAAGCAAAAAAAAGAAAATTCTAGCATAACACCGACCAGCCCTGTTTCGACGTATTCCGACCCGGAATTTGGGGATCCCCTGTATGAGTTGTAAAAAATACCGAAACTTCAGATCGATATGCTTGACTTTAAAGTCATAAATGTAGTACAACCTTGTCCAGTTCGTCGAACAACTAAAAGTATCAATTGTGGTCGGATCCTGTGGTAACTTGTAATAAATTCTTTGAACATCTTGCGGGAAATTGATCACTCTATATCCGAGTATAAATTTTATTTAATAATACTTGTACATATGTACTCTAACGCTATTTTCTACTGTATATTTGTACGTTTGTCTTGATTTGTGTTCTTTTCTGACTTGTTTTTCCTGCACGCTAATTGCTGTTCCTGAGATATCGAACTTTTTCGTCGTCTTCTACCTTCATTTTTTATTGTGATTTGCTTAGGTATGTAGGTTCTTCTTTGCATTTTAAAATTTATCAAATTGAAAGAACTTACAATACGATTACTGTACTAACCACAATAAAAAAGAACTAAGATTTTGGTATCCAGATATTGAACACGATTTAAGTTCAATTTCTAGATACGCAACCTAAAATCTGGATCAGTCGAACCGGGAACCGGACATTATCGAAAATTTCGTAGACTTGAAAGGCTTCCACCCTGATTCCCTCAGCTCCAGCCAATTAACACAAATATCAAGTAAATTCGATTCAATTAATTTTGTTCAGATTCTATTTCTGTAAATTAGTAAAAATTTCATTTAACGTTGATGTTAGGCCATGCAAAATTAATTAATTTGTTTCCATAACACGGCCGGGTCAAATTTTGGAAACTTACAGCTGTTTTTTCCAGCTGTTCTCATAAATTCTGGGACAACTGATAAAAATTGTTTCGGCCGAATTCGAATTCGGTGTTATCGGTATTGGATTTCGGCATTACAGCAATGTCGATAACACCGAATTCAAAAACTTATCGAATTCGGCCGAATGATCATCGGGCAATTTCTGTCATAAATTCTGGAAAATTGCCGATGACCGAATCGATAAGTTTCTGAGTTTGGCCGAAATCGGTTACTTATTGATTCCGACTTAGCGTTAGTAATTTATCGATTAAGTCATCGGCAATTTTTTCAGTAGTTCCAGAATTTATGAAAACAGCTGTAAAGAAATTTCTTTTTTTTTTTTTTATATGTTTTACAGCTGTTTTTATAAATTTGGTACACCTGATAAAAATTAGCCGAATGATTTTTCGATCGATTCAATTAAGCTTATATATAAATTTAAGATCCGTGGCTAATTTACAGTAAATATTACAAGTATATATAGTACTGTATACCTCTAGTTGAAAACAGAAATGACGCTTTCAGAGCATCGTCGTTGGCATATACAGTAATTAAAGTTTAGAAAAATTGCTGAGTACTTAACGTAAATTCTCGAAATAGCGCGCACGGGCGTTATTTCGAAATTGACGGTAGGTGAGTTTTCAAGCACTTTCAGAGATACGGATATATTGAAAAACTTCTGTCACTTTTGGAAAACTGCGTTTTTAAAATGTGAATTACATAAGTTATCTTAAAATTTCAATGAAAAAAGTATAACTGGTAATTGTATGAGTTACAGAAATCTAGTTAGACGTAAAATTAGTATCATGACAATTTAAATACAATAAAAAAGTAATATTTAGATATACGGTATGTTTATTATTAAAGTCTAATCTATATCCCGAGCTTTTTAATATTTCTTGCTAAAGTTTATTGGACATGTTGGATTAAATTTAAAATCCCCGATAATTAGATCAAGATCACGGTGATTATTATTACCAATATCCAGTACATTAACGTTCTAAGGCTCTATAGAACAACTGTACAAAAGCACTTTTATATACTGATCTTGCTGAAATTACAAGCTTATTCGAACCGGCCGAAAAATCATTCGGCTAATTTTTTGCAGCTGATTTGAAAATTAGTTGGACACTTGAAAAATTTGCCTGTTTCCCAAAGCCTTTCGGATTCGTCTTATGAATCATCTAACTCTTCGGAAATCACGTCACTGTCTTCGGAACTTTGATCCTAAAATAGTGATGTGAGTTGGATGATTCATAAGACGAATCCGAAAGGCTTTGGGAAACAGGCAAATTTTTCAAGTGTCCAACTAATTTTGAAATTAGCTGTATAAGGGAATTTCTATTTTGACCTGAGTTATTTTAACCCATCACGTGAAACGAAGGGAAGTAATAACCTAACCGTGATTAGTGGCTAGTACTAATCTGAAATTAATTTGGCTGACCGACCAAAATTCTGCTCAGAAAATTTTTAGTAACATCAGCCACGAATCACATGATGGGTTAAATGAAATAGAAATTTGCATTTATAAAATTTTATATATGAAATTTACAGCTGTTTTCATTATTTTTTGGGTCATTTGAAAATTGTTACAGCTGTTTCATTATTTTTGGGACATTTGAAAAAATTTTTGACTGGCAAAAAGTTATCGAGACAGTATCAATAAGTTACTGACGTCGATGCGGTTATTAGCAATTTTCCCTATTAAGTTATCAATGTTTACATCTTTTTTTTTTTTTATATATAGCGTACACAAATAAACCTGGTTGCAAGTATTATAAAATTTGCCCAAAAAAGATTTTCTGCACCATCTCCACCCTCATCACCAGTGCACGAAATAGTACCCTAGTCATGGCGAAAAAAGTGCCGGGCAAATGAGATTCTATTTGAACATTCTGATTGTAATTTTCCCCCAACTTTGAGCGAAAATATCTCGACAATCACCTATCTAATATCAATTAAATTTTTTTTATTCCAATTCTATAAATCTGTTAATTAAAATAAAAAAATTATTAAGCGTCCCCATTTTCCGATTTCAAAATTTGATACATAAGTTAAGATTTTTATTTCCGAAATACGCTTTTTTTTTTTTTAATTCTGAAACCACTTAATGAGTAAAATTCGATTTAAGACATATATATATAATTCTAGGTTTGTTCGGATTAAATTATATAATTAATGCACTTAGTAAGAAAAACCTACTTATTTGTAGCGCTGTTAGAGAACAGAAAAGCCTTGGACGAACTGCTTAAACGCATAATAATGAAGTATTAGAACTGGCTTGGCTCTAAACTTTATATCAATTTGATGAATATATTTATAAAAAAAAAAAAAAACGTAATACCAGGAACGAATGCAATGAGTACATGTTTATACGGTGTTTCAAGCGTGCAAGATCTTGGATCTGACTTATTCATCATGCATTTATTTTTCACATATTATTTTATCATGCGATTTATATTGCTACATGTGTTTTACGTGTGAGCATACAATTTTGACCAGTACTATTCAATCAACATGCATAGCAAGCAGAATATGAAATAAGAAAAAAATTAAAGCCAATACACATAATTGTCAGCTACAAATGCCATAACAAACGATAGTAAAAATTATTTTTTAGGCATCAAATCTTCACATATTTTCGCTGGTTTTTTAGGAAGCATGTTTTTTTTTTTTTTTTTTTGTTGGATTTTTATTAGGTTGATTAATATACATACAATACAAATCATCTGTTTTTTTTTTTATTTATTTAAGCCATCCCAAGTAATTGTATATACCACAATTCTACAAGAATCATATAACCTTTATAAAACTGTTATTTATATCACTAGCCAATACATTGATTTAACGCTTCAAAGTTTTAAAAATATTTTTATAGCCAGATAGTGAGTATATCTGAATGTCAATATAAACAAAGAGATGTGTAGAATAAAGAAAATTTATTAATACAAGTATTTAAAATAAGATAGTTCATGATACTTCATTGATATTTATTAATTAATTTCATTTTTATGCACGCTACTTTTGGTGAGTAGAGAACATTTATTAGTCTAAAAGTTGATTTTTACTATCTAATTTCATTTTGTTCATGTTATTTCGGAAACGAATATAAAGAATATTTATTAATTCGAGTATTTGAAATAAGCTACTCAAATTAATTAATATTTAATTAATATTTAATTTCATTTTATCTCATTAATTTTGGTGAATATTTTAATTTTATTCATGTTATACAGTCAGACCTCTAAATGAAATACCTCTCTAAATACAAGCTTTAAATCTCGCCCAAATATATGCTAGACCACCATAAATGCAAATTTTCTTATTGTTCCTTAAATGCAAGCTGTAAATGTTTGGTCCCTTCGAGTTGCATTTAGGGAGGTTTGACTGTATTTTCTATATAGTATATATATATTATAGTATACTTTTTATAATCGTTAGAAATTAGTGAAACCTAAAACTTCTAAATGAAGCTTTAACTAATCAATTTCACGTAGCACCAACTGAACTGCCGACAATTACTTCTGTACTTTTAAGTGTTACCGGTAAAATTCAGATCTTCAATTTTTTTTCTGCATTTAAAAAGTAATATGAATCATAATAATTCAGTTTATCATGAAAAATCATCTGATTTTGGTGATTTAGACCCTTATACCCTTGGATACAATTATGAACATGGGATAGGAGTTGAAAAAGATGAACACAAGGCATTCATTTATTACCAAAAATCTGCTGAAATGAGTAATACTAAAGGAATAGTTAAGCTTGGCTATTTTTATGAAAAAGGAATTGGTGTTGTAAAGAATGAACATAAAGCATCCATTTATTATCAAAAATCTGCGGAGATGGGTGATACATTTGCGCTTGGCAAGTGTTATCGAAAGGGAATTGGAGTTGAAAAAGATGATCATAAGGCATTCATTTACTATCAAAAATCTGCTGAAATGGGGGATGTTATTGGAATGTATAATGTTGGATATTTTTATAGTAAAGGAATTGGCGTTGAAATGGATAATTATAAAGCATTCATTTATTATCAAAAATCTGCAGAGATGGGAGATGCTATGGGAACATATATGGTTGGAAGTTATTATCTTCATGGAATCGAAATTGAAAAGGATGAAAAAAAAGCATTTGAATATTTTAAAAAATGTGCAGAGATGGGTGACCCAGGCGGAATTTTGAAAGTTGGTGACTGTTATCGAAATGGGATAGGTGTGCCAAGAGACATACAACGAGCCAATCATTGGTATCGGATAGAAAGAAGTATAAATAGGATAAACAAATTATCATATGAGAACATTGATGATAATTTGAAAAATATATTAGATAATGAAAAGTACCAACTACAGTGGATCCCTTATAACGAATTTCGAAATATACAAGAGATTGGAAAGGGTGGATTTGCGACTGTATATTGTGCAGATTGGTGCGATAGAAACAGAGAAATTTTGACACCAATTGCACTTAAATTGATTTATGGTTCTAATAAATGCAATCGAGAATTTGTCGATGAGGTAATGTTAATTGTTAATGTAATCAAGATTTGTCAATTAAGTAATTCTAATGTTTCGTTTTTATTTAAAAATTTTATTTAATTACAGTTGAAAAGGTATTGCGAAATCGGATACGAAAATCCATCATTTTTAAAATGTTATGGAGTATCAAGAGACGATGAATCTAAAAATTACATTATCGTCTTGCAATATGCGAGTAAAGGCTCATTGCGTCAAAATCTTTGTTCGATAGCGCAAATGCAGTGGAAAGATAAATTGAACTTGTTGTATTGTATTGCTTCAGACCTTGAATCAATCCACTCTCAAGAATTGATTCATCGAGATTTACATTCCGGAAATATCCTACAAGATAATTTACATAGTGCATACATTACAGATTTAGGACTTTCAGTATCATCCAGTGTGAAAACAAAAGAAGAAATTAAGGGTGTTATGCCATACATAGCACCTGAAGTTTTAATGGGTCAACCGTTCACACAAGCAGCCGATATCTACAGTTTTGGAGTCATCATGTCAGAGTTATCAACTGGGAGAAGATCATTTGATGGTGAATCTTTTGATTCTGATCTTTTATTTAAAATCTGTCAGGGAAGACGCCCAGAATTTGATGAAAGAACACCTTATTGTTATATTAAATTGGCAAAGAGATGTATGGACCAGGATCAGAATAAACGGCCTACAGCAACTATTATTGGTGGCAAAATTTGTCATTGGCTGGACGAGATGAATCAGGATGATGATAATGAAATCAAAAAACAATTCTTGGAAGCTGATAAAATTAAACTTAATATCGAGCCACCAAAACATCCGAATCATATGTACACCAGCAAACTTATCAACACGCGAGAGATAATAGAAATTCCTGATGATCTATAGTTCAAAATTAAACTGCTCTTTTTTTTTTTTTTTTTTTTTTTTTTTTTTTTTTTTTTTTTGTGGTTGTGGTGCGGGACATCTAGTTACATCACAGCGTTGAAATTTGATATATATATATAATATTATATGTTAATGTTGAATTTTAAAATTTATATTTTAATAATGCTGAAATTTAAAGAGAGAGAGAAAAAAAAGAGAAAAATTTAAATTTAAATTATTAAATTAAATTTTATAATAATTAAGTTTTTAAAATATATATAATACAAAAGCTAAATTTTTAACTTTTATTGGTAAAATAAAGCGCTGATTTTTTGAATTTGTTATAAAATTAAAAAATTTTTAAATTAAAACAACTCTTCTTTTTTGAAAAAAACATTCTATATCTAGGTCTTAAATAATATAATTATAGAAAGATTTTTTTAAAATTATTTTTAGTTATAAAATCTATTGTAGTGATGGCAATTTGTGGATCTCTTCAATATTCCACAGGATAGAGGTTAAAGTAGACCAACAGTGGTGAATAAAAATGGCAGTCATGTGAGGTTTAATCAACTATCAAGCGTAACATGGAAATTAAATAATAATTTTAATAGCTTCTAATAGTTAATGCAAGAATGAGAAGATTATATTATAAAACCATTCTAACAGCTCTTTAGGGCTAGTATTTAATATTTGTATTGGAATAGTTGAGAAATTACTTAGCAATAAAATAAAAATATGCACTGATGCAGTTTTATTGTTTTTTTTTTAATTGATTTTTTTTTAATTATTTTGTGCAAGACTTTCAGTGAGTAAATTAAACGAATCTCTACAATTATTTAGTTAAATAACTTATAATATTGAAAATTTCAAATAGTATATTGTTATTGGTTTGTCTTCGTTATTATGTATTTCAATATTTCCATAAGCTAGACTCTTCTCAAATATGAACTGCGCCACAAACATGCAAAATTTTTAATACATAGACTAGATGTTAGACCTTTCATTAAATGACGCGTTGGATTTAACCATCTTTATCACTATACAACATACGATATGTAAAAAGAAGACAGCAATTATGTGAGTTTTAGCATAATCAGTGTAACATGAGAATCAAATAATTAAATAAATAACAATGATCATTTTAACAGCTCTTTACGGTTAGTGTTAGGATGAGAAAGTTCGTATATATAGGGATTGGACCCGGGTAGAAATTGTTGCTATATGATTACCCAAAATAAATAATACCCGGGTAGAAATTGTTGCTATATGATTACCCAAAATAAATAATACCCGGGTAGAAATTGTTGCTATATGATTACCCGAAAGAAATAATATCCAGGTAGGGCAACGGGTCCAATCTCTGGTATTATAAAATAATTCTAACAGTTATTTTATGGTTAGTATTAGGATGGTAATTCTAACAGCACTTTATGATTAGTGTGGTTAGGATGGTAATTCTAACAGCACTTTATGATTAGTGTTAGGATGAGAAAGCTCGTATTATAAAATCATTCTAACAGCTCTTTATGATTAGTTTTTAGGATGAGAAAATCCATATTATAAAATCATTCTAACAGCTCTTTATGGTTAGTGTTAGTATGAGAAAGTTCTTATTATAAAATCATTCTAACAGCTCTTTATGGTTAGTGTTAGTATGAGAAAGTTCGTATTATAAAATCATTCTGACAGCTCTTCATCAGGAAAATTTTAAATTGGTTGGCAATCGATTGAAAGAAAGAAATGTTAATCGATAAGCAACACCTGCCGATTACCAGCGATCCTGATTGAATCGATCGACAATAAAGCTGCTAATTATTGCGGTTTGCATAATTTTGTGACCCCTATGATTAATTTTTTTTTATGATTAAATAATTACGATTGCGATTGTAATTGCTAAAGCCGGCCAATTTGTCATAAATCTGAACTCAGATTCATGATAAATTGGCTGGCTTTAGCAATTGCGATCGCAATTTAAACATAAAAAAAAAATAATCGTAGGGGTCACAAAATTATGCAAACCGCAATAAAATCGTCTAGAATCGCTTTGATTGAAATCGCTGATATCAAAACTAAATTAAAATCGATTTTTTTTTAATTGATTGTGCATTGATTAGCTACCAATATCGATTATTGTCGATTTTCCTAATCGACTGCAATCGCCTCTGGTAATCGATAAACCATTCTGAAGCTCTTTTATGGTTGGTGTTGGGATGAGAAAGTTCGTATTATAAAATCATTCGCTCTTTATATATTTATGATTAGTTTAGAGTGAGAAAGTTCTATTATAAAATCATTCTAACAGCTCTTTATGGTTAACGTTAGGATCGGATCGTATTATAAAATCATTCTAACAGCTCTTTATGGTTAACGTTAGGATCGTATTATAAGATCATTCTAACAGCTCTTTATGGTTAACGTTAGGATCGTATTATAAAATCATTATAACAGCTCTTTAGGTATTTTAATTAGGATAGTTATATTATATACTAAAATTTCTTTTTTTGCCAATACGCAGATCTAAAAAATCTATCACCTAATATATTGTTTTTCTTTTACTAATATATCAATTCGCGTGTACAATATGAATGTTCAATATCTTATATGGCGTTAAAAATAATCTTTGTATTAATATTTAACTCAGAAATGAAATTAGAAAGGTACACTGGTAATATTTATGAAATAAAAAAATTTTGCCGTTTTATTTGATGCTGTGTGAACTGAACAAATCTCTATAATTGTTTAATTGGAATAGCGTAAGTTGTTGTAAAGCATTAAAACATTATGATATTTTATTGGTTTGTCTTCGTTATTATATTCATGTTGTGCATTTCAATATGATGCATAAGTTAGACTCCTCTAACCACAGACAAACACGTTGAAATTTTTAATATATCGATAACGATAAATATTTGTAACTAATAATTATTTGCATAATACCTTATCTTAGTATTCATATATGCGTATCGGTACGTATATGGCTGTTATTATATATATATCATTATGTCCTTAATTAACTTACTGTATTAATCATTTAACAGTAATTTAACCGTGCCTAGAAGTTTAACCCAGCTAGGCAATATAGAGAATTCTTATTTAAGTAAAAACAATTAACATGGTAAGTGGCCGTTACAAACCAATAACCAAAATAGGTAAAAAACGGATATGACTTGCTTAGGCATAAAATGATTTTTAAATCGCTCTCTTTTTTATAAAAGCCGTACCGTTACCGTTAGGGTTGATAAAGCCTTAGACCCAGGACTTTAGGACCTTGTCTTTAAACCTGGTCTTTAAAGATCGAGTCTAAATTTCAGGGCTTTAAGTCCGTAGGTTCTTAAAAGTCCTAACATATAAATTTATAGTAATCTAAAATCAAAATCTATTAAAAATAATAAATTAATGGCAATTCCTATTTGTACACTAGTGTATTGAAACACGCGTACACTAATAACTCAAAATTTTGCTTATGACCACTTTTTGAGTTCTAATAAAAATAAAAAATCTACGTAAAATTTTAGTACAAACTATTTCTAGTCCTAACCTATTAGTTATAGGACATGTCTAACTAAATGTAGTTACTTATAAATCAAATGAGTTGAAATACTCAATTTTATATATTTAAATTAAATTTATTTAAAAATATTCATATAAACCTTGGGGTGTTACGGCTTAGTGAAGTGGTCTAGTTATCACCCCACCAAGTGGCAGATCAAGAATCCCACAGATGATGATTTTTAGAAAATTGCCTGTGTTATGGTTATATTATCTGTTGATTATTTGTTTGGTACACCATCTTGAATGGGATCTTTGGCATACAGAAAATCTAGGTAATTGGGGTAACATAAACCCATTTGGGAAACCCCGAGTAAGGAGGTAGCAGAAACTTCTGATAGTACTACAGAAGAATCAAATTTAGAAACAGTAACTGAGATCAAAGAACCAACTGACAAGAGGTCTCTGGCAAGAGAGCCTACCAACCAGATCACTAGAACTATTGTACTGGACTATAAAGCACCTAAAGCCTGAGTAGACTAACTCTTTCAAGTCATTGGCTAGGAAGTAAGAAAAAGATCAGTAAAAGAACCTGTGAAAGAATAAAGTTCAAATGTGAAGTACTAGGTTTAATATAAACCTTATAAGAGTATAGCAGTTTAGATAAGGATTTTAATAGTTAATCTAGTTCAATTTGATTTTTTTTTTTTTTTTGGCAATTCTGTCTTTATTGTATAAGGAATACATAATCAAAATACATAAGTTCCTAGCTAATGCCAACAACCCTTCCTTCTCTTCAATAAAAGCTCACCTGGCTGCTCAGAGGTGCTCAGATGTGATCTGCTACAGCAACTTTTTTTCTCCTTTCTGGCTTTCAACTTGCTAAAAGATTATCTATTAAATCCTTGGACAGTAGTTACTAGAGTTCAATTTGATTTTATAAATCAAATTAAAACTGAACCAGTTATAAAAAAAACCAAATTAAATTAGAACTGAATAAAATTAAATATAAAAAATTAAACCAAACTAGAATTAAATATAAAAAATTAAATTAAACTGGAACCAATATAAAAATAACTATATTGGATTAAAATTGGACTTGTTTAACTGATTTGATTTTATATACTTTTGCATATTTATGTACCCTTTGCATTATTATGTATGATTATGCAAGGAGTGTATAAAAATAAAAACTAAATAGACTAGTTTAAACAAGTTCAATTTTATATTAATCTAATTTATACTAATCTAATTTTATAACAATTTAATTATGATAATTAGTTTTATATTAATTCAATTTATAATAATTCAATCTTATAATAATTTAATTCTATAGTAATTTAATTTTATAATAGTTTAGTTTATAGTTATTATTATTTTTTTTTAAACTTTGGCTATTTTGCTAGATATTTATTATAAAGTATTGTTCACACTTAATTACATATTGGTAAGTGATAAACTCTAAGCCTGTTGGCAAATAGCATATGAGAACTATTTCTAAATAACAGGTCTATAATATATATGACTTCTCAGATACCTGACCTTACCTGGTTACTATTTAAGTATCTAAATTCAATAGCATCATCACAATTGTGAACCTTATACTGACCTTAATTATAAAGCTGGTGTCTAACTTTGCCAGGATACATGTTCTACCTATATATTCACCCAAACTTTAGTAACGCTATGCCATTGCTCAATTTATACAATTGGGGTCAGAGCTAACCATTGAACTCTACTTAATTAGTACTTGTTGTGCTACTATTACAAAGTTTATATCTCTAGCTATCTTTAAGATACTGCTATAACCCAATTCATATTTCAAGCTACAACATTCCTAATTAGTCATCTGTTATTTACTTTTGCCCTTATTAGATTCACAATAACCCCAGTACTCACATTTAGATCATCTTCTTATCCAGATTCTTTATTGATTTCTCTTTTACTTCTAGCTAGCAACTTGGAAGGGTTGGTTTGCTTAGGCTTTAAATATCTGAAAAATACCCTCCCCTTGGTACATACTTTCAAAGTGTATATTCTTTTTCTTTAATGCAACAAAACCTGTAGTTTAGCTAATGTGTTCTTCACTATTAGAACCTAGTCGCTCAGTTCTCTGATCTTAGGCCCCAGTTTGAATTCAGCCCTCCTGTAATACTGTCAAAAATCACTGCTACTTCTTAACTCAGAATTTTCCAAATGGATTTTTAGTTATTTTAGTTCCTCAAATTTATTGTGCCAAAGCTTCCATTACTAGATGGTGTAACTGAAATTGCAGATTTGATTCTAGATCCAACCGATAATTAGTAACTATTAACCATAATGCAAGCCTATTTTTCAAATTTTATTGTCTGTAAGATTTGACTCTAGACCTGCCACTTGGAAAAAGTGACAACTAGACTACTACACTAAGTTGCCACACTTATATTTTATAGTTATTTGGTTATAAACTATAGTTTAATAGTTTAAGACTGAACTATTAACATCTCTATATTTAGAAAATAACTCAACTACAAGTAAAAACTGCAATAATTAGAAAATTATAAGTGAGTATACAAGAACTTAGAAATATGATAAGTGGGATTTGTTACCAATTTAGTAAATTTAAATTAAGAGTAAATTGTAAAACTAGAATACTTAGGATTATTATATAAGATAATTCTTAAATATAAATAGTTGATTATAGCTCTAATTTTTATACACTCAAATAAATTAGGATTACAGTATAATTAGAAAACTGCAATACTGTAAAATATCTAATAATATACTTAATATTATTTTAATTTAATAAAGAAAGCATTATAAGAACAGATCTTGTCTAATATATGAGACTGTTGCAGTAGAAAGAGCCGAAACTCGAAAATATATAATTTTGAGAAAATTGTATTTACTTTTTCAGGCTGATTCGGGTTAATCAAAAATTATGCAATTTGATTGGCTGGCTATATTGGGTAATCTCATGATGTGCAAGTAATTTAAAAAGTTTTTTTAAAATATTTTGATTTTTTATTATGCAAACTAATTTCTATTTTTAATTGAAAAGTATAGCCTACCTCAAGATTAATCAGAATCTTGAAAAAACTTAAGTTTGATTTTTAGTGAGTTTGGGCCCTTTCTACTGCAACAGTCCCATATATTTATATATATATTCATATATAAATATATATTTTTAAGTATTTAACTATAAATGCTAGTAAAATATAGTAAAATAATTTCACCAATTAGTGGTGAATTGGTAAAATTGGTGTAATTAATTTCACCAGTATCTATATATTTAATTCTCTTTGTTTAAAATTTTATTTTTTAATTTTAAATAAAGAGCTAAAAAATTCTCTTTTAAAGTTAGTTTTTTACTATGTTTTTAAATCAAATAACTAACATATTCATACAATAGTATAATTGGTTAAATAATTATTTAATTAATAATCTGCCAGTCACTTGATACAATGATTATAATATAATATGATACAGATTATTTATAAAAATTAAAGTTTTTGGAAAGTGAAATGCATGTATCTAAAACTTTTTGCATACTATGTTAATCAATCTTGTTGATTAATTGAAAGTTGTAAAGCTCTTTAAGACACATCTAATGGTAGTTAAATCATCTAAATCAGCCCAGTAGTTTACAAAATATCACTAAAAAATGATTGGCTGACTATATAAAACCTCCATATAAGCAAACTATTGTTTATATAGAGATTTTATATAGTTAGCCAATTATTTTCTAGTAATATCTTGCAAACCACTAGGCTGATTGGAATAATTTAACTACTATTATGTCTTGAAGAGCTTTACAACTTTCAATTACCGTAAACTGCCATATACAAGACCCAGGTTTGTTTCATTTCACTGATTTTAAAACCTGTAATAGACCTGTGGGTCTCTTGTATGGGTGTGAGTCTGATAAATGAGGGGTTTATTCTATTTTATTAGTATTTTCCTATTTGTATACCCCAGGTCTCTACACTTTACCAAAATTTTATCCCATGTTATAGACCCGGGTCTAGTAATAGGAGATCTGATATCTGGGGGGTCTTGTATATGGTAGTTTACAGTAATTGACAAGATCAATTAACTTAGTACGAAAAAATGTTTTAAATATGTGTACTCCACTTTTCAAAAATCTAATTTTTATAAGTGATTTGTATTATACTACACTATAATCATTGTACCAGATAACTTGTGGATCATTAATTAAAGATTAAAAAAAATTTTACTAAAATAATGATTTGAATAAAGTTATAAAGAAAGTTTAATTTCAATAGTAGTTAAATTATTAAAATTGGGTTGGTGGATCTTATAATACTTGGTTAAAGATAAAAATATAAAATTTGTAAATTTACCATTATACAAAGTATTATAATTTATAATATTTTGAGTAACAGTAAATTTGTAGATTCTTGTATTTTTTTTTCAAACCAAATATTATCCTTTCAACTGTTTTCTAGGCAAATTTGCCTGGAATTTTGAAAAGTATTTACAATTTATTAAATAAAATTAAAAAATATTAATGATATGGAGTATACTTTATATATACAATAGTATATTTAAAACATATTCTATATACTTTATTATGAAACTTTTTTAAATTTAGTAT
>CAJVPY010002623.1:0-15719 GCA_910591965.1 Dentiscutata erythropus | reverse complement strand
TCACTTCACCGACAGCTTAGTTCACTGACAATTACTGTAATTCACAGACAAGTTCATTTCGCTGACAATTATTTCCCCGACAAAGTAATTCTGGTCATTGTTGTTAGTGTCAGATTGGAATTAGAGTGTAATTTATAAAAAATACTTGTTGGTGAAATGAGCTGTCAGTGAAATAATTGTCGGTGAAATGAACTTGTCGGTAAGTTAGTTGTCGGTGAAATGAACTTGTCTGTGAATTAATTGTCGGTAAAGTGATTGTCGGTGAAATAACACGTATCCCTAATAAATTAGGTTTATAATGTTCTAAATTTTATTAATATCGTAAGTGGAAATAGAATTCAAGTTGATTCGGAATTTTTAAGGTTAGTATAATTATTCCGAAATGGATTCTGAACTATTATGAATCCATTCCCACTTACAACATATATGTTAAAATATATTGTTATACGTATACTCGTTAGTTTTTTAAAATTTGATATAAGACTTTTATTACATACGCACTTGCATAAAATAATAAGATTTGCTATTTAAAATTCAAAATTTTTTTTTAAGAAAAAGGCTTGCAAATTTAAAATTATTTAATTTATAGTAAAAGTAAAATAAAAGTTAAATCTCGTTTTACAACACCTCGATTGTCAATTTATCATAACCAATTAAAGCATACCAAGTAATATTAAAAATAGATAACAAATACGTACAATTTACAATTAAATGTATTTATGAACTTAATATAGAAATTTTTACCAACGTGTAAATTTTGTTTGTTATTAATGCTAAGATTTTAGAAATTCTATTACTTTATGCAGTTATTTAAATTAAATAAATAAATAACAAGACTTCATTTCTTTCTTTCTTTTCTTTCTTTCTTTTCAAACTAAAGAAAAATTATACATATGCACGTAAGTATGGCGTAAAATAATGAATTGAAAAATTACTAGACAAATATACGTATAATAAAAAATATGGTTAGCTAACAATATAATCTAAAATGAATTTGTAAAATTATAATTACAATCTAAAATGAATTTGTAAAATTATAATTACAATCTAAAATGAATTTGTAAAATCAATACAGTAATACGTACGTATCTAATACGTAACGACAATATCAGATATGAACTTACATTATGTCAGGTGATTTATGATTTATGGCATTGAAGAAAAATATTGGGTCGACGACAAAGTAGGTATTGCCTAAATTATCTCATGTAGCTCTCCCTAAACAAGGAGAAAAATATAATACGGGAGAAACGGGAGAAAATACTATTTATATGCATTCGATTATTGATACGTACATATGTACGATAACTGACATTAACTGCATATAGATAATACTAAATTATTTGTTCTTGCATTTAATGTGGTTGTACGGTATTTACATGCGCCATTGTTTACAAATCAACCACGGACGTTTATTAATAAACAGATAAACAAAAATTAAAAATGTGAAAATTGGGAGACTCGATAAATAGAAAGAGAAAAGGAGTTGAATTTCAATTTTTTTTTTTTTTTTTTTTTCATTTATTTCATTTAAAAACATTTGAAAAAAAATATATATCACGAATTAGTCACTAGAAAAAAAAATGCCTGAAAAATCTGGAAATAATTGGTAAATGAAAAAAATGAATTGTCGGTGCATATAGAACACGTGATAATACTGTAATATATTAAGACTACCGGTAAATTAATTTCTAGGCCACCATGTTGTTCAATTATTCGTTATGATGTTCAAAATGATATCATTGAGAAAAGAGCTCGCCAAATGATTGAAAGTTCTTATAGAGTATATTTAAGTATGTGTTAAATTATATATATTTATTCAAATACCTTTTAAATTAATACTAAACTTACATTTACATATAAAATATACTGTATAGTCTATTACATTATATTGCTTTTCAATCTTGGTGCAATAATCGCAACGGCTGTACAATATGGTATTTCAGAAGGCTTTGTTCAAATTATAATCGCTACGATATATCTAGCGATATGGCCAATTGCAGATTTCGTGTTTAGGCATATGAATTTGTACCAAGGATTCAAGTAAGTCTTTAAAAAAAAAATCAATTATATTATTATGTAACATAAAACTCTAATACAGTTTTTTTTTTTTTTAGAAACGAAAATAAAAAGGCATTCCACTACTTCTTTTTTGCCGCCCTAATAGATGTTATATTTGGTTTATTCCTATGCACAGGTTGGTTCTCAGGTGGTTGTGGTGGTATCATCGCAACAATCGAGAACTTTAACTATGGCAGGATTTTGGCCGCTGGATTTACGATTGTTAGCACGGTGCTAACATTAGGGCATGTTATATTACACTTAAAGTTATGCCGAGAGGTATTTGAAAAGAAGATTAATTTTGTTTTTAGTGCTTATATTCGTATATTCATACGCAAATTTCATACGTAAATTTTATACGATAAATCTTTTAAAGATATTAATATACTCGGATATTATAGTAGTTTTTTCACCACACTAATATCCTCGGGTCTTTTAATCAGTGCGACGCACTACATTCTCTATTAAAGAGTATTCGTCTACCTTTAATTATCAAAGATAAAGTCATGAAGTTTTTTTAATAATTACTACAGTATAAAAATTTAGTGAAAAGTGTAGTAGTATTATTAAGGCTCATAACTTTATTTTACCCGGTGATAAAAATAAGGCGAATATCTTTTAGTAGGTATATATACATTATATAATATTATATTATAAGTCTTTATTATATATTATAATAATTATTGTAAGGATTTATAATATATAATTATGAATATGTATAAATATTTTTAAATTTTTATATATTTATTAATATGTGAATATAAGCATTAGCGCTAAGGATGGCAGAAGCTTTTTATTACGTAATTAAAAACAGGTGATGCTTATGATCTTAAATATGTTAATTCACAGATTTAACTATTTGGACTTTAATCATCACCTGTTTTAATTGGTGAAAAAATGTTTAAAACTGTTATTTACTATCCTAATTAGCACTAAGTTAAAATTATGAAGGAAAAGTTTATTTATTTACATTTCTCAAAATAGGTTCGAATATTTTATATGACAAGGTGTAAAGACGAAAAACCCGAAATTGATGATTTTTGAGAACCGGCTTAGTCTAGCATTACTTCTTAATTCTTGCAATTTTAATATTTGTATTTTTAAATTCATTCTGTGTAATTAATAATGTTATCGTTAATACGTATATATAATGTTTATCACTACTGCACTACGTACTAGTATGCAACCTGTTTTATGTTCATTGATAGTCTGTATTTAGAAAGAACATTTAATTAAGCACCATATCAAATTAAATATACATATTTAAATTTATACATATATATACGTATGTATTGTTTTAACTATTTTTTTGTTGTAATACATATAAGAATAAAGAAATATCCCTGATATTTTTTAAAATATCAGTATTTTATGTTGTTTTGATCCACAAGAGTACAATGTGTATCAATTATAGAAAATTTTTGTCCATATGGCTTATATGCAAATTAGAATAATATATAATTGATTATATATGGCATTGCGTTTTTATCCGGGTAAAATTAACGTTACCGTTACCCACTACACTATCATATGTATATTTTAATTAGTACTTCGTTAAACGGAATTTGGTTTAACTAATACGTAACTTATGAAATAATTAACTAAAAATAAACATGTAAATTTAACTGGTCACATACTTTAAATGCTATGCATGTCGATATCGATATACTTCGCTCTGTTTCATGGTACATATATTTTGTTAATGTCTCTTTTTTTTGCTTTCATTTAAAATTCTGACTTAATACTTTCTTTTCAAAAACCTTCCTTTTAAACTCATACTTTTCTTACTCTCCTTAAATAACCAACTCAAAAATGGCTGAAGTCATAGACTATCGAGTTTCTCGAATTGTAGTCCTTTGTAAAGACTGTGGTCATGATGTTGGTCTCTATCCTGCTCGTCACAAATGTGTGTTGCTCGGTTCCGATTCCATCCCAGTTCCTCCTATTCCAAACCTTTCCACTAAAAATAAAAATAATAATGATGGTAATGCTTCTGGGTTGTGGGGTAAACTTAGATCTGTAAATAACTGGAAAAACGTATCTGAAGGTGAATTTATTCTTTCAAAAAAATTTTCTTGCATTTCTTCTTAGAAAATTTGCTAATATATTATAATATATTTTTTTAGATGCTTCTATCGCACCTACTATATCACAACCCACACAAGGTTCTAAACTATGGGATAAATTGTTGAGTGCCGCTGCTTCTTATAATTCTAATAATGATGATGATTCCGAATGTGGTATGAAAAATTTTAAATTTATAAATTTATTAATTTTATTAATTTAATTATGCAAAGTTTGATCCATATATTTATAAATACTAGAATCTGAAGCAGAAGGTTGGGAAGGTGAAACTCACATTTCCCGTATATTACGTGAATATCATCAGCAAAAAAATGGTGATATCCCTGATTGGTTATTTGATTCTAATAATAAATCCAATTCGGATGATGATGATATTAATAGGGGCAGGAAATTAGGGCTACCAATTGTAATTGACACAAATCGTGTCAATACTTCTTCAGATAGATTTGCTAACCGTAATGATCAAAGAAAATTCCCATCTTCTTTACCGAACAATTTTGATTTAAATGTGGTCAATGATAAGACCAATAATACTCTCAAACCACCTGCCTACCAAAGAGCAGGTGCTGATAAATCTTATTCAAACTCCAATAGAGCAAGGAGTGCCAGTCCAAATCCTTATAATAATAATAATTTTTTAGCTTCGCCTCGTGATGCCGATCCTTTATATAATCAACGGTCAGGAAACTTAGCTTCGCCTCGTGGTGGCGATCCTTTATATAATCAACGGTCAGGAAACTTAGCTTCGCCTCGTGATGGCGATCACCTATATAACCAACGGTCAGGAAATTTAGCTTCGCCTCGTGATGGCGATCACCTATATAATCAACGATCAGGAAATTATAGACAAGGTAGACAAGGTGGTTACTTTTAAGTTTTCTGGGAACTGATAAAATACACTCTGTATGCATGTCTTTAATGTTGGTGATTTTTAAACACAAACTATTAGATGATAAATTAGAAACTTAATACCAAATTTTTTCTTAAAAAAAAAAAAAAAAAAAAAAAGGACAATAATATTATAATAATAATAATATAATAATTAGACCATCCCGATCAACCATCCCGATCACTATGTCAATATCACGGGATTATCATAATAGTGTAAAAAATTCAAAGATAAAAGCTGTAAAAACTTTCTGAATTATTTATGGTGATGATGTCCCTGTTATTTATTTAAACATTATAATAAATTCGATTCCTCTAAAAGCTATTCATGATAATTAGATTTTTAAGGAATCAAAAATTGAAATCCACTATGAATAACAGCGTCGCGTAGTTTCATTAATAATTATTCTCGAAAATATATATCCTAGTTTTTTCGTCCTAATTTTTTTTTTTTAAATGGTTCTTTATCTATATGGCTTTATTAATTGCAATTAATTTTTTTTATATGTCATGCAACTAAAATCAATTAAATTATCATGAAATTAATTGAAACCCAATTAGTGAACAATTAATTGCAATTTCTTTCACTATACCAAATAGAGCGCTGCATATAATACCTATAAACGTTTTAAATGGCGAAAATAAAAATCACATGTATTTACAATCTGACGGCGAATATATGATACGTACTCTAATTACGTAAAAATTGCTACGCCACCAATCAATTAATTGATCAAAAATTGCAATTAATTATCCTACCAATCAATTGTTTGGTAGGCCTAATTTTAATGCCAATTCTCATAGTGCGAAGATGTCACGAAAATTCTCAGTACCCGGAGATATAAATTTTTTTTTTTTTTTTAAATTAGTGACGTAATGATAATAGACTATGAATTTTTTAAAAAATTCTTTTGACGTTAGTGCGTAAGGTAGGGAACCCGACACGCCTATAATTTGGCATGCCATACTATGATAAAAAATTTTTTCAAACGTTATTAAATTTTTTTAACCAATCAGATTACATGAATATAATTTATAATAATTTTACGTATAATAAAGGCGTGCCATAATGAGCTTTAAGCACTTTGGCATGCCAATGGCTATCGTGCCAGGTTCCCTAGCGTGGGGACGTTTCAATAGACCGTTCTTTTTTTTTAAAAAAAAAAATTGTTGTGATCGTACAATAAAGAATTAACCGTTACTGTAAAGTCGGACATTGAGGTTCCGTGCAGTGTTGTATGTTTTTGATGTCCAAAGTTCTTTTGGCATACTTTGTCCAAACGCCTAAGCATGTTCTTATGTAAAAATTTCTGTAATTTATATAATATATATATCAATATATATTATTTATTTTTATTAACACATCTCTTACGCATCTCTACAATAAATTATAGCATCTCTACAATAAATTATAGCATCTCTACAATAAATTATAATCATATAAAAGTTTTTTTTAATTTGAATAATGACCTCTTACTTTTCACCTAATTAAAGTCAATCATACTTTTTAATCCGGAAGTTGGCTCTAGAAGTTTCATATGAGTGCCGTCAAGAAAAACCTGTTCAAATAATTTTATTTTCTGAGTGCCGTCTAGGAAAATCTTTCAATTATATTTTATCCTCCTGAAAAATCTGATTATACGTAATTAAAAATTAGATTTCTAGTTGTTTGATGACACTATTTTTAGCGACTTGTGTACGAAAATGCGATCAAATCGATTTTATTTCTTTCATTAACTAATACCAACCACATACAGCAGCTAATTTTTTTTATTTTTTGATTATGTTATTAAATAAATAATATAGCTTTAAAATAATTAATCTCTATTTTGTTTAAGCAGTTTTTATATATATAATTTTTTGTTATTAGCTATTTATAGCATTATTAGTTTTAAAATACTGTAGAATAAAAAAGAATATAAATATGATTAATTTTGATATGATAGTAACATCATGGCCATATAATAATTATTTATCAAATTAATTAAATTTTAAAAAATAAAAGTAAAAAAGGATGTCTTATAGAGTAGGTGGGCAATATAAAAAATAAGCTTCACCGGTGATATTAATTTTTTAATATATTCACGTGATATTTGGCGAAATTTGCCCACCTATTCTATAGAACATTCTCAAATACGTAACAACTGCTAGGCAATAATAATATTATCATATAAGAGCAAAGAAATTAATAATATAAATCAGTGAATAAACCAAGTATCTTTTAGATATGAGAGCTTTTCAATAGAAAGGGAAGAGATCTACTTTTTGGCTTATTATTGCGGTTTGCAAAAAAAATGTGAAATTTGCAGATCAAAAAAAAAAAGTAATCGATGATTTCTGATTCTGATTGCCGATTTTTTTAACATTTTTTTGCAGAAATAAAAGTTGTAGATTCATAATTTTGTAACATATTTTGATTTAACATCTTTTGTAGGAATATATTTTGCATACTCTTCATGTTGTAAAGAACTTGATTGTGTAATATTAAATTTTGCTTCTTTTCTAGCCCGGTAAAATTTACTATTGCATGAAGAAAATTTAAAAGCTGCGCTAAATTCAATCTTATAAGGATTATTACATGATATTGCTAAGGAACTTTAGTATAACTTATATTTTCATTATAATAAATTTTAGAAGTTGATAAAAAAGACATTTGTGTATCCAAAGCATGTTTCAGGATAATAATTTTAGTAATTAGAAATGAATTTTTTTTAAAAAAAATGTATGCTAAATAAATATATATAAGACTTTATATGGCATAATATTAGTTGATATACATACGTCATCAGAAATAATGTTAAAAAAATCGGCAATCAGAAATCATTGATTTCTTTTTTTTTTTTTTGATCTGCAAATTTCACATTTTTTTTTGCAAACCGCAATAAATTGATTAATCGATTTCAACTATACCAACTAATTGATTTAATTGAATAATCGATTACTCATATGTAATAAATTAATACTAGTTATGTGTTATAAGTCAGGTATTTAATTTGATATCAACAAAGTTTACATCAGAATTGTTGCATTAATGGATATAGAAATTATTTAGAAAAATTTTGTAAGATTTTATTAGCAATTAGAGTTAAATATAGTAAGGATCAAATGTATGTTGTATAAGGTTATATAATAATTATATAGGATACAAGAGTAGAACAAGCGCCACCGGCATCCCTGTACAGTGACATGTAATGTGTAGTTAAGGTTGTGTTAGTTTTTATCATGAATTCTATTATAAGTTAATGTAAATAATTTGCTACAAAACTTACTCAAGCTGGTTTACAATAAATTACTGTAATTTCTATATAAATTACTATAAACCATTTTTTTACAAAACTTATTATCATTCTTTTCTAATGTGTTAGATTTGGTCAGTTTGTGATTTTTTGTGAGGTGCATTAGTACTATATATATAATTACTTAAATTTGTTATATTTAAGAAACTTAGTTCTGAAAATATAATGAATTTTGATCATGTCTGTATTATAATCATAGGACTTACAGAAATTGTAAAAAATCACATAGTGATTAATCCTATTAAATCAAAAGAGATAATGCAGTACACAATAGCTAAAGTTGAGTTTTTTTGTATTGATATTATCACAATTTTTATTACGAGTTATAGTAAAACATTCTTTTTAAAAATTATTTGCTATTCTAGTGATCGCAGTATGTAATTAAGGTTGTATAAAGTTTGCACAAAAATTTTCATGGTTTCTATTATGAGTTATATAAAAAATTTTGTACCACTTACCCACCATTCTGATAAGTTAGTTTGCATTAAAATTGTCATGGTCAAGCTTGAGTTAGTTTGTATTGAAGTTATTATTTCTTTTATAAAGAATTCTGTTGCAAAATTTCACTATTTTGGTACCTTCAGCATGTGATTAAAGTTAAATTAGCTTGTATTGAATTATTATATTAGAATTATTGTAATTCTACCATGAGATACTGTAAAAAATTTTGATATAAACTTGCTATTTGGTGACTGCAATTTTGGTTAAAGTTGAGATAGGTTGTATTGGCATTGTCCTGTATTTTTTATATAGTTGAGTTGGCTTGCATTAAAATTATCACAATTTCTATTGCAAGTTACTGTAAATATTTTGTTGGCATAGAACTTGCTATTCTGATAATAATGAAAAAATAAATTAGCTTGTATTAGAATTATCATAAATAATCTCTTTTATGTTATGTATCTATTCAACACATAATATACAGTTAAGGTTGAGTTTGTATTGAAATTATTGTGATTTGTTTATATTATGAATCACTGTAAAAAAATTTCATACAAAACCTGCTCGCAATTCTAATAATTACAATTATGGTTTATATTGTGAGTTACTATAAAAAAATTTTGTAGCAAACTTTACTATTCTGTTATATATATTTTATTAGAGTATTCAATAAACTAATTTAATCAAAACATAGTTAGGGTCATTAAGTTCGGATTTTTTCACATATAAATTTATATATGAATTTGTACTATTTAGATATATTTTTCTATACAACTAACAGACAAAATTGTACCATATATTTTTTAAACTATAGTTCTAAACTAGCTCTACACTGTAACAAACCCAGTTTTTAAATAATCTATATTATTTATTAATAAAAATTTATCTAAATTTTATCAAAAGTTATTAAAAAACCAGGTTTGTTACAGTGTAGAGCTAATTTAGAACTGCAGTTTTTAAAAAAATATATACAATTTTGTTTGTTGGTTGTATAGAAAAATGTATCTAAATTAATATATAAAATTACCCTTTAAAAAATCTAAAATTAATAATTATCATATATGACTCTAACTAAGTTTTAATTAATTAGTCTATTGAACACCTTAACATTTCATGTATATTATTAATGTTATTTATATCTCTGTCAATTTAATATCTGCAAAATGCATATATAAACAAAAGATAGTTTTAAAAATCATAGATGACAACTGAGGATTTGAATAATATTCACATTTCAATTTCACATATTGATTATTAATTCACAGATTGATTGCAAATTACTGAATTATAACAATCCATATAAAATTAATTATGTAAACAGCTAATTTAATACAACAAATCAAATTTAATAAAGATTATATCAGTATAACCAAACATCAATTTATAATATTAGAATTGTAGAGTATATAGTTGGTATACAAGAAATGTTATTTTAAATTTGTATATACTAACAATTTAAAAATTAGGATCAATTAATTAATCAATTGATTAATTGATTAACCCAATTAATCGATTAATTAATTAATTAATTAATTAATTTAGTTAATTAATTAATTGTGTATCATAATGTTTTGGGCAAAATTGTTTTTCATTTCAAAAATATTTCAGATTTAGCAAGGTGGTCTGAAATAAAAATTTCAAATTCCGAAATCAAGACGAAAATCTGATATAAATCTGATAAAATCTAATACTTCTAATATTTCTGATATTATCCAAAATTCAATTATAATGATAAGTGGTGTGAAGTGTTATTTATTTCGAATACTGTACTTCCCAAAACCGATTTTGTCAAAGTTGATAACCTGTCAAATCTCATAAAAATTAATCCACTAGGTTTATTTCTACTATAGTGCCAGAAGCCTATACTTAACAATAATTTTCAAAATGCTAAAGCTTTTTATACAGGCAATATTTTTAAAATCTGGCTAGTAACTTTGTTCTTCATGATGAGCTCTACAAAGTTACCAGTATAATTTTTAAAATAATGTTTTCATAAAAAGTTTTAGTTTATTTTATATATAAATCTTAATATTTCAATATCAATTTTCAAACTGTTAAAACTTTTTATATAAGAGGCTTTTCAAAAAACTAGCCAGTAATTTTATAGAGTTTATATAGCTCTATAAAATCACTGGCCAGTTTTTTAAAAAATCTTTTGTATAAAAAGTTTTAGCAGTTTGAAAAATTGAAACAAGTCATGTAATTGTCGAGTATAGGCTTCTGGCACCATATTTAAATCTAAATCTAATGACATCTTTTTTTTTTTTTTTTTTATTTCTTCGGCAAGTCTAGTTATGACTTTGGTCCAGCTATATTATAGTTGACTCTATGCTACTAATGTCACAGGACCTCTATAACCCCATACGGGTATCATGTGTATCTACCTGGTATCCATTGTCTGACATTTCCCCGTTTTTCTCATTGGGGTAGGTCCGACCGCCTGCACGACACTCTAGAGAGGCCGAAATACCTTATTCTTGGACCGCTATTTCACAAGCCAATCGGGTGGTGCCACAAGTTCATGTAGTACCCTCTCAGACTTTTTTAGATCTCACATTACATCTTGTGACTTCGGTTATTCCAAATCGGGGTTCTAGCACGGCTTTTCTTCACAGCCACAGCTTCTCGGAATAATTATTTTCCAAATACGTCTATCCGTAGATATCCCGGGTTCCCTGTACCCCGTGGTATTTCACTTCCATATTTGGTTTTTCATTATTTCGCCACTAGGAGAAATTGAACCAGCACCTTACGATTTGTAACCTGGGAGCATAACCGCTATGCTATCGACCCACAGGTTAATCTAATAACATCTCAATACTAATTTGGGAGGTTTGTATGTATCTTTTAATAAATAAAACGTTCAATTCTTTAATGGAATATATTGTGTTCTAATTATTTATACATATTCTAAGTGTATTACTGTATTAATGATCTTTACATATATATAAGTAGTTAATATAAGCAAAATAAAAAATATTCGCAAATTTAAATGCTGTTAAAACTTCCCAAAACTGATATGTATAGTAGATAGATTTTGTATCAGCATTAAAAGGTTATCAGATTTGAAAACATTATAAACTATTAGCAAAAACAGGCTTAGTAAATTAAATAGTTTATAATGTTATCAAAACATATGATCTTAATACTGATACAAAATTTGTCAACCATGCATATCGATTTTGGAAAGTTTAACAGCAGTTAAAATTGGGTAGCAAAGCTTCTGCATGCGCAATTGTCTAATTAATATATATATTACAAAATTATGAACTAAAAAAAATTTCACATTATTAAATCACGTTTTAAACATGACCAATCATAGCTTCAGACAATTTTGGACTTTTCAGATTGTGTCTAAAATATAGGCAATTGCAAATTTTGTTAAACATTTTAGAAATTTGCATGCTAGGTAAAATTAGTATCACCCAAATTTTGGATTTGGATTTGATGAAATATTTAGTTTTGCCTGAAACATTAGTGTATTGTAAAAATTAATTAATTAATTGTCAATTCAATTAATTAATCAATTAATTGATTTTCGATTTGGAACACTATTTTCAAAATTAAAAAATAATAATTGTTTGCTTTTGAAAAAAAAACAATAAAATAGGTAAAATTTTTTAATTAAATTTTTGTTTGTTTTTTTTTTTGTTAAAAAAATTAGTATTTGTATAAATAATATTATTAGAATATGATTTAATTTTTTAAAAAGTAAAAAAATATTGCAATAAACTAATAGAGTTTTTTAGTTAAGATATTTAATAAGAAAATTATAAGAGTAAGATAGTTTTTAAAGAATTTTATTTGAAGCTTTATTGTCTAGATATATATATATATATTTTAGTGATTATGCTACATGCCCATGCTTTATTGATCATTAATTAAATCTGAAGAAAAAAGAATACATCTAAAGATATGGGTATGTAATTCACCTGGTTAATTATATAGAATATCTAAATATTCATGCACCTGTGTGCGACCTGCCAAAGATGATTTTAATCTCCCTGGTTTGGTTCAACCTACATCAAGTCGACCCACTTTGGTTCACTGACCTGGTTCATCAGCCTGCCTTCTTTCTCAATCTTCTTCTCCTAGCCTCCTAGATAGAATAATTCTACCAAAGAACAATGGGAATTTACAAAATAAAAGGAATAGTAAAAAGGGTGAAAATCTAAACTAAACAAAAACAAAAAAGAAAAAGAGAAAAAAGGAGAAAAAGAGGATTGCCATTACAGCACTATTTTTGCCTGTCATAAATTATATAATGTTGTATAGAATAAAATCTAATCTAACACTATATATAATAAAAGAAGTGGAAAAGAAAATAAAAGAAAATATCTAACATTAAAAAATTTTTACACGTGATTCCTCCAATCCTCTATACTGTAAACAGTACTGCTGTCATTGTTTATTTGGCAAAGCATAATCCAAATAAGCTCATAGGAGGTTCTATTTCGGTTGACATGTCCTAATTTGGAAGAAGTAAACACTGCTGATCTTTTGGAGGAGGTACACTGGTTTTCTCACTTTTTGGCCAAAATTTCAAAAAAAAATCCAAAATAGCGAAAATATAGTAGAAGGTCTTCGGTTGTAGGTACTTTCAAAACTTCTAAAGAGTGTGTTAAAATCCAAAACTTTTGTTGTTTCTTTTGTGTTCTTCTTCGAAGTAACAGCCTAGGGATTCGTCGACGAAGTAGCAGCCTACTATGTAACTTACTTCCTTTACCAAGATTTTTCATACAAGGGCACCTGGGTAGCAACTCCCTGCCAGTTATCTTGTATAATAATGCTCCTGGCTTGCATACTGAATGTCTTTTTAGAGGAGTCCCCCAATAGGAAAAGGTTGACCTCTAGACAAACCGCACCATAGAGCCACGTCTCTCCAACAAAAGTTTTGTTTTTCATTAGTTGAAATTTTGGTACGAGTATCTAAATAGTAAATTAATTGCCAAATATAAAGTGTAAGTTATAGTTTTTAAATTTTATATATATAACCCAACACATGTTTGTAGGAGAGCCAAAATTCAAATATCACATGATTATAATATATATTTGGCAATTAAACTACTATATTTAGATTTTATCAAATTTCAAATTTTCGATTTTTCGAAATTTTGAATTTTTGAATTTCAAATTTTTTAATTTTCAAAATTTCAAAATATAAATTTAAAAAAAAAAATTTGAAATTTAAAAATTTTAAATATTCGAAAATTTGAAATTTTGAAAATTAAAAGTTTTAAAATTTTGAAAATTCAAAAATTTGAAAATTGAAAAATATGAAAATTTGAAATTTGAAAATTAAAAATTTTTCAAAAATTTGAAATTTTGAAAATTAAAAGTTTTGAAATTTTGAAAATTCAAAAATTTGAAAATTGAAAAATATGAAAATTTGAAATTTGAAAATTAAAAATTTTGAAAATTCAAAATTCAAAAATTTTAAGATCGAAAATTTGAAATTTGAAAATTTTGAAAATTTAAAAATTGAAAATTGAAAATTTTGAAAATTCAAAAATTCAAAAATTGAAAATTTTAAATATGATAAAATCGAATTTGTCACATGATAAAATCGAATATACCACTTATATTATTTGTGACAAAATCAAATAAATCCTGTGATAAAATTGAACTTATTTTATAACAATTCGAATTTATCATATTTAAAATTTATAATAAAAAAAGGTTAAATACGAAGTTAAAGGTATGTAATCAATGTTGTTGCTAGATCAGTCTAGTGAATTTCACTGAAACTGGAAGATATTAGGTTCTAGTGATAAGTTGTCACTAGACTCTTTAGTTATATTTTTTTTACCACTGGATAGAAGCTCTAGTGAAATCCAGTGAGGTCCAATAAAATTTAATAAGTCAAAAAAGTATATAGATAAAAAAAAACTCTTTATCTATGCAACATAATACAGATTTGTCACACGTGAAGTTATTTTAAATGCATATATATAATCTATTTGAATGTAATAATGCAATCCTGTATTCAAAAAAATCAGAACAAAAATACTATGTGCAAGCTAAGATTGTAATTGGATCTAAGATTCAATATCAATTAATGATTGTATATTAACTTTTTCATGAGATATAATTTTATGCAATCGGTAGTCCATAATCTCAAAATCACGGAACTGCCAAATTTTTGTATCTTTAAATTGATACTTCAAACTAATAACATAATGATGATAAGTATCCCTGTTAGTAAAGATGGTTTTCAGTTTATCCTAAAATAAAAAAGGTTTGTTTTTGAATGTTTTAAAATTTCTAAATTGTTTCAAATTAATCTAAATTGTCTTATATGTAAAAGCACTAATATTAATGTAAATACGCTTTTAAATACACTTTACAGATCTATACGCAGTTTATTATATTTGTGACTAAATTGGTAACAGTAAAGTGAGTTATGTTATATTTTAGTCATGGGTGATATAATTGGTTATTAATATATAAAAGAAGAAATCGGTAATTAAAAGAATGAATGCAAAGTGTTCGGATATTATCAAAATTTGATAGTACTATAAATTGCTGTATACAAGACCATCTATTTACTGGGCTCAGGTGTGAATCTCAAAATCTGCAATAACTATATATGGTTTTTTTTTAAATATCTAGGCTGCCCACTATAAATAAAAAATATGCATGCTTTTTAAATTTTCCTTCTAATGGTACAAACTCTCAACCATGTACTAGACCCTATATATTAGGTTTTAATATTGGTGGGTGTAAGAGACCAGATCTTTTATACAGAAGTTTATAGTGGTTTAATTTTAAACTTTACAAAGATAACATAATAATTGATAATTGCCTAACTATCCCTTAAACCGTCAGGTTTAGCAGCCAAATATGGCTGCTAAAATTTATAAACAGTTGCATTGATCTAATTTTATTAAATATTAAAATATTTAAAAAAAATTTTACATAATAATATTTGAAAATAAGGATTACAAA
>CAJVPY010002622.1:0-15719 GCA_910591965.1 Dentiscutata erythropus | reverse complement strand
TAATATATTTGTAAAATTTTAGAATTATTTGTTTGATTTAATTTTTTATAAATAGAAATTATTTTTTAGGGGTTTGGGATTTGTTCGGGTTTGGCTGGCAAGTATAGATATATATATTTAAATTTAGTTTTGGGGCAATTATTAATAAGACAAGAATTTATTGATATAGACACACATGTATATATGCACCTATTATCAAATTTAATAATATAGTAACTATTGCTATCTTTATTTTATATACTAGTAGTTAATTTTTTGGTTTATCTGGCAATAACAAATTGAAATATAATTTTTTATATTTTAATTTTTATTGACTAACTTTTACAAACAAGCTATTGTATTACTATAATTATATATCATGAAGTAAGATAGTTAAATCAAATAATTCAGAGATAAACCACGTGTACTTTATATGAATTTTTTTATAGATTTGAGTAGATGTGGTTATGTTTTGGTATTTTGTTAAATTCAAATATTTTAGAAGATATAATTGAAAATAACTTTAGAATTAGGCTATCTATAAATAAGATAAAATAGCAAATAACTATATGTTTTGTATGTGAATTAAAGAAAGTTATGTAGGAAGGTTTGCTTTATTTATCTTTTCGTAAGTTTAAATTTGTGTAATTTGCTGATAAAACTAATTTATATATAACTATTTAATTTTATAAAAAATATTATAATTAGAAACATATTTGTCTTTGTATATATTAATATAGTATTTAGAATTATTGCATAAGCACAAAATAGTACTTATAAATATTATTTTAAAAATTTGGTCATTTTCTAATAGCAGTTATATTTATATGCTATACTATGTTTATTAGACTTAGTGTACTATCAAACATCACTATAGATATAATTTTTTAATAGTCAAAATAGTGTTTTGTCTAAACCTCACCCCAAAGTTCAAACCATTTTGGCCAAAAGAATTTTAGTTTTGCTTTATAAGTCCGAAGCTCTCTAAAATTAATTTCACCCAATTTGATCTGCAAAATCCTAAAACACTAATCAAAATAATATATAATGGTTATAATAGCTAACATGGTATTCATTAAATTATCATACAACTATATAATTATTGTGCCAAGTGATATATGAGATCTTTGCCAGGAAAATCACTCTTTGGGATTTTCCAATTAGGCTAATTCAGAAAAATTTAAACTAGAATGCCAGTTCATAAATCACTTTTTGCTTTACTTTATTTAATAGTTTATTGAATAAGCTGCTGAATCAGTAAAGTAAAAAGATATTTTATATACAGTTAGATTTCTCTAAGTATATATCATTGGGACTAGCTCTGAGGTATGCATTTAGAGAGGGTTGTATTTAGAGAACACTAATAGAATTATAGTATATAAGCAACTGTCAATAGAAATTAAACAAATCTTCATTTAAAAAAATTTAATGGCTTAGCTTTCATAGCTCATATCTCAATTAATTTTAAAGCTATTTTGATAGTTTTATATTCAAAAGAAAGCTTATAATCTAAGCTTTCTTTTGAATATTAAACCATCAAGATAGCTTTAAAATTAATCGAGATATGAGCTATGAAAGCTAAGGTATTAAATTTTTTTTAAATGTAAATTTGTTTGATTTCTATTAACGGCTGCCCATATATTATATAAGTTACATGTTAAAATTATCTTGTATAGGATTATATAATCTTGTTTTGATTGGCTAATAATCATGTGATATGCATTTATGGAGGATTTATATAGGTGGGCCAGGAAAATAAGATGCATTTGCAAAATAAAGAATATGCATTTATCTATTAAGCCTATTGATGGGCCAGATAATTAATATGCATTTAGAGAGGTTATGCATTTAGGGGGGATGTATTTAAAGAGGTCTGACTGTATGAATAAGAACCAACAATCTGGTTTAAAATTTTCTGAATTAGCCCAATCAAAAATCCTGAAGAGTGATTTTCTAGCAAAGATTCTATATAAGAAATAGTCTAAGAAAATCTGCCTTCAATAGCTAATGCCAAAAGCAAGTTTTCATAAACTATTTCCTATATATTTAGAAAATCAACCTTATTTTAGAATAACACTACAAGTAGGCATTATTTTGCATTTGTATTTGTATATAGTAGTGTAAATTTATTATTTAGTATATATAAATAAAAGATTTGTAATTAAGCAACAATAGAATTAGCTGTAAAAGAATTTTTAATGGTATTTCTTTAAATATTAACTTTATATAATAATAAGTATTGAGAAAATCTTTACTTGATTATTAAATTACCTATCTGTGTAAATTATTATATACTTTAGTTAATTATATAGCAACAATTTTTATCTGGATTAAAATTTGTTAGTAATTTCAAGTAATTAATACAATATTAAAAATGCAAATTTATATTAATATTTATAAATTGTTATAAATTAGTTAAGTGTATAGATTATATAAATATTTTTAAATACACTATATATATATATATATTGGTATTAAGGTGAGACCTTGCTTATATTTTCATTGGGTAATTTATATAAGTAATTACATAAAAACTATATAAAAACTAAATTTGTATAATAACAAGTATTTATAAATTATATGCAAGAATAGGAGCTTAGACTAAAAGCTAAAGCTAATTATCTGTGATCTAAACCTACTAGAGTAATCAAAACTTATCTAGTTTTGTACTATATATTCTGGTTTGGCTTATAAAAGTATGGTTTTAAAGAAGTAAATTTAGAGAAGTCTAACTATATACTTTTATATTTATTTACTATAGTATCAGATATAGATAGATATTATTTTACAATAAATAGAAGTTATTTGATTTATATTAGCTCTCTTATTAAACACCTAGTATAATAATTGGGTTCTAGATTCTAAATTAAAAAGATATCAAAAGTTGGTTAGTAACTAGAAAGAAATTATTATATTAAAGTTTAACTTTATAGTAAAAATATACAAATATTGGATTTATTATATAATTTTTTTAAGTCTTATATACATTAGGCTATATAAACTTAATTTTTTAGTTCTTATAACCCAGCCAAGTTATATTTTAAAATTTTTTTGAAAAAAATTTTTATATATTTTAATAGGCAATAGGATTTTAAAAAAAATTTTTAAAAAATTTTATAAAATTTAAAATTTTTTATATATAAAATTTTTAAATAAAAGTCCAGGTGGGCGGATTATTTTTTTTGTCTTATATTATAAGAACCAAAAAATTAACTTTGCATGACCTTATAATAGTGTACTTTATATTTTATCTTAATAGTTTTTTTTTTATTTACTTTTTAGTTTAGTTAAGTTTAAATTTAGTTAACTTTATAAAAGCTTTTTTTTTTATATATATATTTTTGTTTTTCTTTTTTATTTTTATTTTTTTTTACTTCTTATTTTGATTTATTTTTTTTATTTATTTTTTTTTTTGAAAATTTAGCAAACTTGCTAATACTTTATTAGGTTTCATTATTTAATTTATAGATAAAATATAATTTTAGCTAAAGTTATCTAAAGCCTATTTAAATTACAAATATTAGCTAATCTGGCTCTTTGCAATACCAAAATATCCAAATTATTTATGTTCAATTTGCTATACTAAAGTTTATCTTTATATCAAAAAATTTTGCAACTAAATAATTTAATATATTACTGAATAGTATTTATAGCCTATCAAGATTGCTTTCTTTTTAATCTTTTTTTTCTAGCTTTCTAAGCAGAAGAATTCATAGTCTTTAACTAACTTATAAAAAAAAAACTAATATCAACAAAATATAAGAGAATAAAACAAAAAATTAATAACAAAAATAAAAAAAAAAAAAAAGAAACAGGCAAAAAAAAATACATCTATGAAAGCTTTATTATAGCATATGCTAGATACAGGTATAAAAATCATATATTAAGTTAAAATTTTGTATATTTCTATTATAAAGCTAGGTTTTATCTTTAAATTTTTTTTCAACTATATTATCTAATTCAAGTTAGTTTATTAACCAAAATACTAATTGGTTTATTACATAGTGTAGAAACATTATTGCCAAACAATCTTGTATTTATGTACTACTTTGTTTATCTAAAAATAGAAAGTGTAAACAATGCTAATCTTTTAGAAATGATAAACTAGAATGTTTACTTTTTGTCAAAATTTTTGTGAAAATAGCAAAAAGGTAAAGTAAAAAAAAGAAAAAACCACTTGTATACAAAATAAAAAAGTATGGGTTTCTTTTACTAAAATCAACTAAAGTCTATACTAGAATATATATAATACTAAGACTTTTTGGTAAGTAATAAACTCTAAACTTGTTAGCAGATAGCATATGAAAACTATCTTTAAATGGCAAGTGCTATATCTGCAATAAGGAGGCATCCATAAATAATGTCATGCTTGAGGGAAGGGAGGGGTTCCACAAAATATAATGATTTTCTAATATTTAAAAGAGGGTTCCCCAAAATATAACGCAATTTTTTTATAAAAATTTGTTTAAAACTTGATCCAGTGGTCCAAATTAGATGATTTTGGTACTATTTGAATCTTCTCGAGAAGAGGATTCAAATGGTACCAAAATATTTGATTTGGATTACTAAATCATGTTTTATTAACGAAAACTATTGGTTATTATGTTTTCTTATAAAATTACTATAAAATTGATAGTATTTCGTTAATAAAATGTGATTTAGTGATCCAAATGAAATAATTTTGGTACCATTTGATTCGTCTCATAGAGATGAATCAAATGGTACTAAAATTATTTGGATTTGATTACTGAGTCATAATTTATCTAAGTTTTTATATATAAACATATGAATTTTTAAAAAATTTTTATATAGAGAGAGGGTCAAGAGCTACAGTACTATGTAGAGGTATATAATATTATTTATGGATGCCCCCTAAGTGATAAACTCTAAAACTACTGGCAAATAGCATATAAGTACTATCTTTAAGCAATAGCTGCTATTCTATAGTCTTATTTTTCATGTCTTATAGTCTAATATAGCTGTTTGCATTTTTTTTTAGAATAAAGTTTTTTGAAAATTTTTAGTAAAAGTAATTGTTGAAAAGAGTGCTATAAGAAATTATTATTATTTTTTTTTTTATATACTATAAATCTTTTATATATACTATAAATTTTCAAAATAGTAAATAAGATGTTATTTTAAAAATCATGCTTTCTAAAAATAGCATGGATAGTTTTGAAATAACGCCTATGCATGTTCCAAAATAGTGTGCACCTTAAGAAAAGTATTGGGTAAATATCAGAATACAATACTTCCCGATATACACCTGATTTCAGTATGTTGGAGCATATTAGAAGTCTTTTATCAATATTTATTTAATATTTATTCATTTGACCTGTTTATAATATTAGTAACCAGAATTAATACTTTATCTCAAAATAACACCCATGGGCATATTCAAAATAACACACACATAGTCAAAATATCATACAGATGCCTGCTATTTTGAGAATTTATACAGTAGTATATACTGTATATAAATTTTACTTTTTTTTGTTTTCAGTAAAGAAAGAAAAATCTAAAGAGTTTAGCTTTTAACAGGGCTAACATAGTCTTCTGCTTCTTCTAAAAGGTGGTGTAATAAATCACACTAGTGGTTATTCTTATAAAAAAACTAAATAATACAAACCTGCTATATATAAATAAATAATTTATAAATTTTTATTTTTTAATAAATATACAAACAAGACTGTCAAAGAGTTAAAAAAAATAAAAATAAAATAAATAAATTTAACCTCTATAATTGTCACACTTCTTTATAATCACACTTTTGTGTAACATAAATATGTAACTATAAAGAGTATTTCACTAACTTACTATAATAAAGAATAGTGATTCTAATTAAAAGTTCAGGAAAATTATAGCGTTACTCGAAAAATCGGTAAATGGAAAGTTTGTGACTTGTAAAATATTACAAATCCGGTTCTATTAATTTAGTTCGGATTTAATGATTCAATCCGGATATAAATTATTAAATCCCGATCTGGGTATTAATTCTAGCCGGATTCGCTAGTGCTATTATATCAACAAAAAACGAAAAATGTAAATAATTAACAAACTATATGTCGCAGCTGATGCTGAAATCTGGGGTCCCCATTTAAATCTATAATACCTACTAAAATTTACATATACTTTTTTACTAACAACACTACCCTCAAACCCTAACCTAACTCTAAAAAAAAACCCTAACGAAAAGGCCCGAAAATTTTTAAAAATTTAATAATAAAATAATCGAAATTTCAGCATCAGCTGCGACACTATATTATAACATACTTCCGACACTAGAATAAAATTATTAGTAATTCAGTTTTAGAGTTTGGCAATGGGGACAAATTTTCAGTTCTGGATATAATCTATAGCACGGAAAAAGATATATTTTATTAATATTACTACTATGATACCCAATTACTAAAAAGATGCAACAAAAAAATTATTAGCTAAGAAATAGTTGTTACTATATACAATTGTTATTTTTTGAATAAAATTTGATAAAATTTGATAAATTGATGCGTCTAATTTAATAATATAATATGCTAACAATTAAGAGACAATTTGATGTAATGTATGTACATTTTTAAAAAATGCAAATTTGAATGCGAAATAATAAAACAATACATGTCTTCTTGAGCAAATCGTATTTTATTATTTCTATAGATGAGTGTAAAGATGATTGTAATAAGCAGTGAGAAATGTATGCCTTTGCCTCGTCAGTGCAACGCCGTGTTTTCGTACAACGTCTATATATTGTTCCTCATCTGTAGATGCCAAAATAATCGCATCTTCTTCATTTCCCCAAAAATATTTTTCATCGATTACTAATATTATAAAAATAATTCATTATTTTGGATATATTAAAAAATGAAAGACATGGTACTAAATGTCTATACTCGGAAATCTTATGCAATTTTTTTTTAAATACCGACCGGAAATCCGTAGAACTTATTTAGTTCTAAAAAAAATTTACGGCCAGTTTTTAAGAGCTGTATAAAAAAGTACAACACATGATTCCGAGTATATTCATATTAATAAAGCAAATCGATTTTGTTCATTTATAAGATTTTTTTGAACCCAAAACAGTCTTTAAATCATCAAATTAGTTGGGAGTTATTTTTGTATAAGTTTATGAATAAAAAACGATTTGCTTGATTTTCCACATACTATCATAACCGTATCGAAAATTAATACTTACCATTATTGTTTAAGTAGTCTCTAACCACTTCGAAATTACATGTAGTATCGCCTAGTAATCGAATCACTTCTGTCTTAGGAACATGAAACTCTTCAGACAATTCTTTAATTTTAAGCAAAAATTCTTCATCGACAGCTGAATATCTCGGACGTTTAGCTACCGGTTGTTCTTGCACATCTTCATCAATGTGAAGTCTTCTGCCAAGTATTCCAGATGTTTGCTGTGAAGTATCTTGTATCTCTGCATAGTTTATTTGATCAATCACATCAGTGACCTCGTTTTCTGCAGTTCCAGATGTTTGCAGCGAAGTATCTTGTATCTCTACAAAATTTGTTTGATCACTCGTATCAGTGATCTCATTTTCTGCAATTTCAGATGTTTGCTGAGAAGTATCTTGTATCTCTGCATGATTTATTTGATCATTTGTATCAGTGGACTCATTCTCTACTGGTTTATTTATAGCAGATTCTAACATTTCTTCTGTTGCTAGATCATCTGGATCTGCATGATGCGATGTAGATGAATTATTGGTTGTCTGGACGTTACTTATTATTTGTGCATTGCGGGCAACGTAAATATTGTCTACAATCTTTTTGAGTGCCCGAGAACGCCAAGATTGCCAACTATGTCGCGGATTCTTAAAATTTAGAGATTTTAATAACCCAAATAATTTATAATTTAGAACAGAATTATCAACCTTAAAATATATATAATACACACGATTTTTTCAAACTGTTTATATATCTCATTTCCACTAAGACATTCAGTTTCAGGTAATGACTTCAGATAATTTTCCAAGTCTATATCATCTTGTAGCGTAAAATGACGTCGACTACGTACAATTCATTAACCAAAGCATATAAAAATTATAACATTGTAAAGGATTTACAGAGTACATACCCGGATCTTACGCCAGAAAGAATCAGTTCATAACTACTTGGGGGTCGTAGCCTTTTGGCAGCAATCGAATCCAATACAAATTTATAGCTAATTATTTTATCAGCTCCTTGAGTTCGTATTTGAGTTTTTGTAGGGTCACCAAGTACAAAATCTGCTTCACAGTAATTGTCAGTCACTTCGCCACCATGTTCCTGCAGATTCAATGTTTTTTTTTAAAAGGTAAGATAAAATAACTATTTGAAACTCGTTCAAAGACACCACAAATAAGTCTAACATAGATGACCTTCTATTTGTTATACCATTGTGACAATTAAAGAGGTCACCTATATTAGACTTAATGCACTTTTACGAATAATATATACCATAACTCACTTTTATTTTTTCCACTAAAGTGTGCCTTTCGGGTACATCACGCTTGACGCCAAACACAATTGGCGTTTCATTATTAATGAACAAAAATCTTTTTTCAGGACTACGAGCACGACTATTGAGACTTTTAGACAATGTTGTTGACTGAGAACTGGAACTCATATTATCAATATTCAAGTATTTTCAACAAGAACTTTGCAAGAAAAGAATCCCACTAGAATATAATATATACAAAAAGTCAATAAAAACTAACGGGGGTGTGCTTTCAAATTATCACATAGGAGCTTAGGGTGTGATGCTAAATAATCATGTAAAAATAACAATTTACAGGTGACGTATTATTAATGCATCACTTCTTACCGTATGTGATGATTTTCCTCCCCTTATCGTTATATAAGACTTTCAGATAAACAATAAATGAAACAAAAAGAACGCACATACAATTAGTTAATGCCAACCAATCAAAATGACTATATAAAACGCGACAATAATGAATTTCAACTCAAAGGCTATGCAGAACGCGCTTATAATATGCTAAGTTTGATGAGTTTATTGTCTTGACTCTCCTCAAGACAGACCGCAGTCAACGACTGAATGTCGGCTGTCAGTACAGCCACAAATGACTGACTAATCCACGTACGTCGTACGTACATAATACGAATTACTGAATTAGGAGAAAAAGACAAAATTATAGGTACAATAGTGATGCCCCAATGATCCGTAACTAGTCACGACATAAACTTTAACTAGTTTCGGATTAAGCCGTAAAATCACTAGTAAATAAACATGACATAAGCAGAATGATTTGCAATTTACATTTGTAACACGAGACAGAATATCAAACATGAAACCACGTGTGTGAATTTATTAATAAACGCATTGTACAAAATTATCGTTATTTTATACGTAGATTAAAATATTTGTGCATATGAATGGCTTTTGAGAATCGCTATTTAATGATAATCGTTGCCATAGTTCTTATAATTCAAGTAATAAATTTATCTCCTCATATAAGCTTGTGTACCAGAATTCTTTGATACGTTTCGTTTAAAACCGTTGATTAAGTCTACAACAGTAGGATAAATTTGATCCTTTAATTTGTATCCATCTGGTCTAATAGATCCAGTCTATACAATTAAAATAAATTACAAATGAGTTAAATTAATTAATCGAAAATTAATAACTAATTTATCGAAACATACCCAGGTATCAGTTTGAGACCCCGGCTTGAACTTGAACATAAATGAGAACCAGCCAGGAGTCTTAGTATCAAGACAAAATCCATATTCAGACTGCCTTGGATTAACTGTTAAAGACATGTTAAGAAAATCCCCTATAATTATCAAATTTCAAGAGTTTATCAAATAAATTATATAATGATGAAAAATAATAAATCATTATTGATATAAGGCTTACTTAGTATATCCTCTGTAGCCTTGTATTTCGTATGGCTCACTAAAGCTTCAACTTTCTGAGCTTTGGACTCTACATATTCAACAATTAGTTCATCCAAATCGGAATATACATATTTGCCATTTTCAACTAAAAGTTTACGTCCGATTACGGCTCCAGTCTTATCTTCTTCAATAACATCTAAAAATTTTATATCACATATTTCAATTTATTTGTAAATTAAAAATAATTATTAAATAATAATGATAATAATCGATTCTGCCTACCAATGTGCTGATAAATATTATCATAAAGTTTCCAAGTAATACTTATATAATTAAGCCCTTTGGATGATGGTCGGATTACCAACGAACCAGGTTGCTTATCACGAAGATAATCTTGTGCTTCCGCAAAAGTAAACGGTTTGAACATAGGATGTGGTATCACACGTGTATGAGGTTTATGAGTAATTACATTCCTTGGTTTAACTAAAAGCACAATTTAAATAATATTTCTTTATTATTATTATGATTTATTATATTAATAATTATATACAAAATGTACAAAATGTTACCTTGTTTTGAAGTTTGTGCCCTTGCCTCTGCATCATAATCATAGTCAGAATCGACAGACCTTTGAGATTGAATGGTTTGTTTGCCATTCACATCTCTCGGACGGCAACTCAGAGTAACAGAAAATTTTATCTTGTCAATGGACAAAATTTTTGCATAGATTTGTTGATCTATATGGAATCTTGAACGTAATTCCGGTGACTCTATTCTGTGATCTGCGATATAACCAATGGTAATTGTTCCATCCAACCCTGAATCAAGCTGGCATTTTAGTGCCTTGTCTTCTATTTTGTATATCTTGACACACACTATAAGACCTTCATATAATGTGTCGTCAGTTTCTCCTGTGATCATTGCGAAAATTTTATCGGTAGAAGGTATTTCAAAAGGCTTTCGAGGATCTGCATAAGGATTCATCATTTCAGTTTTGATATTATGTAAAATTAATTTTGTTGGTGATTCATAATATTTCGAAAGACTTTTGGCATAATCCTCCAAAATAAGATCATTAAGTCTATCCGGTTCTTCTGATAGTCTTCTAAGAAAATCGCGACGATTAGATTGTTGTAATTCCTCCTCTGCTTCATCGTCGTCCAGATCAAGAGCATCCGCAGCCATTTTACGCGCTAAAATGTAATATGTAGGATGAATACGAGTATCGTCAAATGACTCTAACGCTCTTGGTCGAATTCGAATAAATCCGGCACAATTAGCATATACTTTAGGGCCTAGTTGATACACTCTATTTAAATCTTCCCTTTTTGCTACATCTATTACATCAGAACCATATCTTCTTTCCATGTCAATAGTCTGGCCCTAACATAGCAAGACATAAAAAGAATTGACATCATCTACCTACCAATTAATAAAGTCAATAACATATTAAAATTTTACCTCAAGTAAGACTCTCTTATATAGTGCATCGACCTTTCGAGGTCCTAAGCCACTAACGTATTGTAGTAGATCACTTTTGTAGGGAGAATTTATCGCATCATTTATATCGACACCAATTTCATTCACTATATTTATGAAAGCTCTTTGTAAACATTCAAGCTCTTTTTCCTTTGGCAGCTAGAGTAAGAAAAATATAAGAAAATTATAAGAAAAATGGAAATATGCACTAACCAAGAATAACATAAAATAATAATAATGATAATAATTCTTTGTTCTCATACCAAACTTTGCTGTGAATGACATTTTATGTAAGTAATCGATTCCTCAAGCGCAGCATATTCTTGGATGGGATTCTGCAACGATCTCGCCAAAGATATGCAATATCTAACAACCTCATTATATTCAGTGTCTGGATAATCCTGTCTTCCACGAACTGAATGCCTATATATTTTGGCTACTTCATCATTAATAATAATTATCGGAATATCATCACCACCATGATTTTTGTAATATCCAACCACATCTTGAACAGTCTCCAACAAATATTTTGTCCGATTATCGTAAGAACGTAATACAATCGCATTTGGTTTAAATTCACGAAGAAACGAATAAAAATCGTAAAAATCTTTTGATTCTTTGTCTCGAAGATCACTGAAGCGTACGTTCTCCAAAAGACGTCCACTCTCATCAAGGCAAACACATTCAGTAGGATGTCGGCCACCTGGACCCCATGAAACAGCCACTACTCGAGCAACATCATCCTCATCATCATCCTCTTCCTCCTCATCAAAATTTACAGGTTTAAATGGAGCTACGTTTATTTTCTTTTAAAGGATTCCGGGCGATTCAAAACAACGTAAATTATGAAATTGTTATGATATTACAAATAGAGTAAAAAAAATTTAATGAAAATACAAACCGATTCAAGGCCGAGCATGCATTGCCTCATTATCCACTGCTCAGCATCATCCTTAAGCCGTGCTTTTATCCATACGTCAATTATAGGGCATAATATTTTAGAATAAGCGGCATGAACTGCATCAATACGGAATTTATTCCACTTTTGATCAACTGGATTACCCCGATTATCACCAACTATATGTTTCTCAAGAATATCAAGAAAATCATCTTCACGTTCTAGTTCAATTTTAACTTTGAGCACGCCGCGATCCTCGCCTCTCATGATTTTAGCAAACAATCCTGAGTTTCTAAATCTACTAATCGGCTTTCTCAAGTATCTATAAGGCTTAATAAAATGAATTAAAAGTGTAAAAAATATTGACCACCAAATTAAACTTAATATATTTAAAAGTTTAAAAATATTAGAGGTACTCACCCAGCATTCATGATTGATGTCAATATCTTTATGTGGAGCTGGACTTACAACTATAATACCCTGCTCAAGAATACGTCGACGAACAAATTTCCTAAAAGAAGGTTCAAACCCAATATCTTGAGAAAGCATCTTTACGGCATCTAATTCCGATACAAAAAGTTGAAATATTATCTAAAAAAATAAACAATTTTACCTATTTTAACTAAAAGATTAAATTTACCTGCAAGCGCAAGCTCGACAGGATTTAAGTTAGTGAATTCAGCTTTTCTGGTATAGACAGAAGCAAACTCTTGCGCCGCGACATACGGATCCTGCATAGACTCATGAGGATAATGAATCTTTTTTCCAAGATTTAAGCTTTTTCCAAATTCTTTTACTCGAACACCAAATTTCTATAAATACAATTAAGCAATTAAAAATAATTCAGACAAACAATAAATAAATTAAAAGAATTATCCTTACGTTAACTAGTTTGTCAAGATTTCGACTCAGGCATTCCTCATAAAATGAAGCTTTTTTTACGTGTCTACGAGAAGTTAAAGCAGCGACAATTTGTTGAGAATATTGATGATGAATATAGCTATATAAATCAGTGAGCGCTTCAATAGTTGATGCATCAGATAGAAAATTGTCAACATGATCGTCGTCGATACGGTATTTCTTAATAGTTTCTTTAATTTCTTCACGTTTTTTAATAAACAATCTATATTTGTATTCAAGATCATAAATATGCCACAAATCCGCTCGTGTGAGAATTTCTCGTGGTGGTTTTGAGAAATCATCATCAAATTCTGCAATGTAATCTCGACGATATGTATATATATATGGAACCTAAAAGAACAATTGCGAAATTATAAGAAAATATTATTTTAATATAATCAAATAGAAATAGATATCTAGATAATGAATTTTACTTATTATTACCTCAAAGAATTCTTGCCCTAAACATTTTAATACTCGCTTAACAGCCACCATAAATTGATTAGTAGGTCGTTGTTCATTAAAGTATGCCAAATCTTCAGAAATCATTTTAGTAGCTTCCTCTATTTCAGCATCAGTTAACTTTCGACCTTGATCAATTTCTGATCGGAGCTATGAAAATAAAAACAAGTTTAACAAAATAAAATATATATATATATACGTGAATTAAAAAAGACAAAATAATCCGTACTAGCATTCTTTCCGGAAGATCCGTATTTTTAATCCGTATATCATCACTGGTCATTTTTAATCTCTTGAGAGCACTATCATCTAAAATTGCCTCTAAACCTTCAGCAGGTTCAACGTCCATATCTTCCTATAATATGTTGAATTCGTTTATTATAAACTCTGACAATAAAATAATTATTAAAAGATAAAGAATAATACCGGATTGTCAAAAGCAAATGAATATTTTTCATCAAGATCTTGAAAAGCTTCCTGCCAGAGTTTTTCCGGTCTATGAAGCAAAAGTTAGAAAACTCGATAGATAAATAAATAAATAAAAATAAATAAAAACATTATAATATAAAAATTAATTTTATACATACTCGCTCATATCATCATAATATTGTTTAGAATAGGAACCTCGGCCTCTTTGGCCAGTATCTCCTTCATCAAATTGAATATTATCATCATCATCATCATCTACAACAAAGTCGGAATCGTTTCCAAATTGATCTTCCATAGCATCTTCATCGTCGAAAATCCTCTTAACGTCATAAGCATTGCCTCGACTTTTTTCTTGACGCCCTCGCTTAAGACGTTTAAAATTTTGCTGATAAAATGTGATAGTATTGAGTTAACTATATTAACTATATTAACAACTAGAAAATTTAACACTACTATCTTCTTAAGAAGTTACCTCACTTCTGGACCTGTTTTCTCCTATTAATTCTAATTCATCCTCAGATATATCATCGACTAAAAAATAGATCCTTGTAAGAAATTTCTATGAAATGGAAAGAAAAGTAATAAAGAACCGCAATAACGTTTGAATTTTTACAATCAAGACTCCTTTCTCTTTCTCTTTTTCTCTTTTTTTGTTTTTTCTTTTTTCGTGATCGATATACTTCCTCTTCCTCCTCCTCCTCCTCTTCGTCATCGACAATGAAATCTTTTGCAACCTATCAATCAAATCGATAAGAATTAATTCGATAGGAATCGGTAGATCTTGTAAAATAATAGTTCATAATCTGTTGACGAGTACCTCTTTGGCTGCTTCCTCGTCAGTTTCCTCTTCTTCTTCCGACGAATCCATGACGTTGACTCCTTCTTCAGGTCCTTCTTCAACTCCCTCATCGACACCCTCGTCAATTCCTTCTTCGATTTCAGGCATAGTTTCTGGAGGCTTTTTTTTAATAAAAGAAATTTTAACTAAAACGCGTTATATCCTTATTTCAGCACTTTTAAACTTTTTGATGGAAGTTCATTTTGATTGGATCATATTATCGTTATTGGGTTGATCGGTTAATATTAACAGTTAAACGGTTTAAATTCCTAAAAATTTGATTGGCTATATTATTTGTAATAAAAATTTAAATTTATTTAATAAGCTTATACTTCTGTATATACTTTGATTTATCTGCAAAAAGTTTTGTTAAGATCGTTTTGTTATGTTTAAAGTTTGTCTTGTTACCAAAGCTTTGCCATGATTAAAAATTTAAAACCGGAGATTGTGTTATTCGTTTTTAATCATTTAATTTTTATATAGCGATAGTTAACGTTAAATTTGATCAAAAAATTACATTTTGATACATTTCTAATAAAAATATCAAAAAATGTATTGTCAATTAATATGTTTTGCTAATCAATGTTTTTAAGTTAACCTACCTAAGTTTATACCTATTTCATGACACCTTATTAATTTATTAGTTTCGTTCATTCATGTTTAGGCAGTATAACTATATATCATTATATATATATGTATATATATATTTAGAAAAACTATTTATTGTTATATTATATTAAGAGAATTTTATACTTCTTATACTAATGTCATTAATTACAGCTGTTTTCACAAATTCTGGAACAAGTACTATTTATTCAACGTTTCATATGACGACATGACAGGGACACGTGTTATTAATCATTTTTATCATTTTCTTTG
>CAJVPY010002621.1:0-15720 GCA_910591965.1 Dentiscutata erythropus | reverse complement strand
ATAATTAATTATTTTTTTTAAATACGTATAACGATACGTATCACGTACGTGGTCACGTGACCCCGATTTCGGGTCACTGACCATTTTCGTGGGAATTCAAATTCCCGTATGTCACGTGACTTCGTCGTTTGATCAGAGTTTCAAACTCCGTTTCGGCAGAGTTTGAAACTCCTTCAATTTCGCAGGAACACGAAATCTGAAGTCACGTGACTTCATCATTGTACGATTGGAGTTTAAATTTTCACTCCTTCTTTCTTTCTCTCTATCTGTCTTCGCTCTTTCCTTTCGCTCTCTCTTCAGCCCCACTCCTCCACACCCACATTTTCTTCTTTTCCGTCTCACTTCCATTTTCCCACGCCCACTCCCTCACTCCTTCTCACCCTCTTTCACTGTCCCTCCCTCCCTTTCATCCTTTCTTTTTAAAAAAATTTTTAATTTTTTTTTTTTAGCAAATTCTGTCACTAATTAAAGCAAAGACGTTTATAATAAAAACACACGCTTACGCGTGGGTTTTTTAATATAACCGTCCTACTTATAAAATAATTAGTGACCGGAACTCCCAAATAGTAGAGGGTGGATAGAGCAAAATTTAAAAATTTACTATGTAAAAAAGCAATGTTTGATAATTTTCTATACAAAATTTTCTTTTTTAGTAATATATGAGTTGTATCAGAGTTCTTTGGGGTCCTATTCAGTTGTACACAAAACTAAATATCAATTTTAAAAAAATAGCATGCAATGTATTGGAACACCAGTATTAAAGCTGTTCTAATTGGAGAGATCAAGAAAAATTTCATCGCTTTATTATTATCAAAGAAAATATAGATCTTAATTTACTTCAGAAACTTCTAGATGGATCATATAGTATAAAAAATTTTAAAATTTATTACTATTTTAATTATTTATATATAGTATTAAATTATTATGCTAATATATAATTGTTTAGATGAACCAGTAAATAAATATTTATGGTTTTACATAATAGTTCAAAAAAAACCTATTATTATAAGTATCAAATATTTTTGTATTTGAATTATATAATTTTTATAAATAATTTTTACAATTAGCACATCCACATTGCACAGTCAATGTTATTAAACAAAGATCTTTTTTTTTCTATAATTTGGCAGTCATGCCTTAGCTTTATTAGATTTTGTACAATTCCTCTAAAATATGTAAAATTTTACAACCAGGCATTTCAAAAGGTAAGTGATAAACTCTAAACTTGTCAGCAGATAGCGTATAAGAACTATCTCTAAACGACAAGTGCCATAGTCTATATTGTTACCTAAATTACAAGTTAAAACTAACCCGGTTACCAACTTGGCACCTATGTTTGATCTGCTATAGCAAGATTTCCCTTTTTTTAGACCTCTCCTGAAATTTGATATAACCCGGCTCTCAACAGTGGACCTTGCCACCCATCATAACCACCTCTCTCTTCTTTCAGACTTCTTCTACCTAAGCCCAACAACAAAATTAAAACCTTTATTCATACATAAAAGTAAAAAAAAAATAAAGCTATGTTTATGAAAGACATAAACATTTTAGAAAAAAAAACACCCACAGTAGAAAAAAAAACTTTTTAACAAATTCTAAAATAGTCTAACATAAATGAACAAAAATGAAAAAAGCGAAAAAAAAAAAAAGATAGCCATGACACACTATTATAGCCTGTGCCAGATATAAGGGTAAAAATTATATAATAATTGCAACTAATTACTATATCTCGATTGGTTTAGCTTTGGGACTCGTTCTGGGCACTGACTCAACTTGGGTATCTCTTAAACAGAGGTGTAGATCTCTTTCCCATACCGTAGCACTGTTATTTGCAAAACAACAAAACATGTGGTTGCCTTCTACTGAGTTCATCCTGATTTAGTAAGTGTAAACAATGCTGATTTTTTGGAGGGAGTAAGCCAAAAAGCCCACTTTTTGTCGAAAATTTTGGTGAGAACGGCAGAAAATGAAAACGAAAGAGAGATCTTTTGATACCACTTAAAAGAGAGTGAGTTACTAAAAACAACAAAAATAGCCTTCCTCCAGACAGTGCACTACTTGAATTTTGTCGGTAAGTAATAAACTCTGAACTTGTTAGCAGGTAGCATATGAGAACTACCTCTAAATGACAAGTGCCGGGTCTGCAGTAAGTGATAAACTCTGAAACTGTTGGCAGGTAGCATATGAGAACTATCTCTAAATGACAGTTGCTGTCTTACAGTCCCTTCTTTCTTCAACTTATAAGCTGAGAAGTTAGGTTTTACTGTTTTTGTTGAGTAGTTTTTCAGAAAAATTTGGACCAAGTAATCGTTGAAAAGAGTTGATATATATTTTTTTATTAAACAAGGATCAATAATTTGAAAAACTTGCAATATTAAATATCATATTTTAATACCACATAATTTAAAAACATGCCTATATATTATTCTTTTAGAAAGCTAACAATTATCAAGTAATTTTCCAGTATATGCAAGAGTAAGAGCTCAGACTAATTTAACAATTTATTTGTAACCTAAACCTACTAGAGTGGTCAAGACTCATCTAGCTTTAAAGGTTAGTATAAAGTTTGTAGATATACTAGAAGAGACCCACATAGGGCTCTAGCTATTGAACTTTTTTGTTGCTAGTCCAGCTGGTAGGCATATATTATCTTTATCATGTACTTAATCTGGTTGTCCGCAAAAGCAACTATATATATAGGTTTTTTTATATTGTTTTAAAGCTGAGTGTCTTTTGTATTGACATGAATTGCCTGTAGATTTTGTAGAGATCTTGTGCTCTTTTTTCCATTGAGCTAATTTGGCTGAGTATGGTTTCCAAATTTGTTCGTAGGTGCTTTCAGTTATATGTAGCAGAGATTGTATAACAATTTGTGATTCCTCTTTGTGTGATATGTTCTCGGATCGAGTTGTTAATATGAGATGAGATGGAATAAAACCCTGGAGAGTAGAAATATAATTGTAGTTGTTGAAGGATTGAAATGAAAGATTAAGTGCCGGGTATGAGTATAATGCGTTAATAATATATTGCGTGTAGGAATTGATAGAGTTGGGAGTAATTTATGAACTGTTTTAGATATAGAAGAGATTATAATTTGGCTAAGTAAATTAGGCTGTAGGCATGTTAGCCAGTGAGTAGATGTCTCTGGGAGGTTATAGTTGAAGCAGTTAGGAGACTGAAAGTGTTTATATAAGGTTGTGTGGAAGTAGTTATATGTGGGAAAGCAGTTTAGAAATATCTTTATTTTGAAGGCTTTTGCATGGTTTAGTTTCTGGCTATTGTAGCCATGTAAGACTTTTTTATTGTTGTTTAAATATAGCCAGGTTGCTTGCCAGTCGATTTTGTTTACAAAGTTTGACTATTCGAGATTATGTTTTTATGAGGACCACATAGCAATAGTTTGTGCTCTGCAAATATTCTTGATAAAGTGTCTGCTATAGCTTTCTACTGAATGCTTTTCCCAGATAAGAGTAGAGAATGAATTATACATATTAGTATGAGCTAAAAGAAGTATGTGGAGCTGAGGGCAGAGCATTGCTAATAAATCAGCGTAGTTATTAAATTTGTCAACTGAGTATGCTGTGACTTTGTAAAGCCAGAGTTGGATTTTGTAAAATTTAATAAAGCCTATAATAGTATGCCAAATAGGCCAGTAATTGCATTTAGTATACTTGTATGAGAATGCGGAGGTTTGACATAGACTGTTATATTTGGATATAACTGATTAGAAGTCAGTGAATATGTTTACTATAGTGTCTCTTGGAGCTATTGAGATTGCTGACAGAATTGTTATAAGTTCTGCTTTGTATGAGGAGGGCCAGCTTTTAATTTTTGCTAAGAATTCTTGCACCAGTTGGTCATCTTGGACTTGAACCCAGCCTATACCCATTGAGCATTAATCTGTACCTAGTCCTATTACAGACCCATCAGTGTAGAAAGTAAGATCATTAGAGGAGATGTTGTAGAGTGCAAGTTGTGTAAGCTTTTGGGAAGCCTCACTGTTTTGAAAGATCTAAGTAGTAGGTAGGTCAAAGATAGTAATAGAAGGAGGTGGGAAAAAAAATTGGAATTTTATATATAAGACCTGATAATTTATATATTAAAAACTAGGGGGAGTAAGCCTCTGATAAAAAAAAATTAGTTAATAAATAACACTGCCCTTATCTAAAAGTATTCATTTATATTCACCTTTACCACCAAATTGAGTACCACTTGCTATACAAATACACTTACAAAATTTAATTCATCAAGCTAATAATAATACAACTAATATCACTCCAACTCGAATTTTAACAGGTATATAAAATTGTTATTAAATAAATATTTTTTTAAAAAATGATATTTAATTTATAAAACTTTTATTTAGGAAATTTAATTAAACTTACTTTGGAACTGAATGTTTTGCAAATATATATGCCTCTTTAAATAATGCCAATCATCTTTATTATTATATGGATAAAATTCAAAAAGAAATTTATCCACAAGGACAAAAAATTCTTAAAGTTGTTTATAATTATTCATACAATTTTAATAATATTTGTGATTATATAAAGCGATTAGGTATATATTATATATGGGGGGGAGTCAATAGAATCCAGGCAAATTGTTTTTAGTAAGTTTTTTTTAAAACTTTAAATTAAAATATTTTAGCAACTATTAGACTAAACTTGATGAAATTTTTTTTATTTTAATTCTATAACTAAATGGAATTAAAATAAAAAAATTTTTATCAAGTTTGGTTTAATAGTTGTTGAGATATTTTAATTTAAAGTTTTTAAAAAAACTTACTAAAAACAATTTGCCTGGATTCTATTGACTCCCCCCCATATATTAAATTTTAAATTAAAATTTTAATAAATTATTATTCTCAAAAAAAAAAAAAATTCTTTTTGACAATCACTAAAACCAAATCTGGAGTTAAAGAAAACCAAGGTCCTGAGCTATACTTTACTAAGTCAATATTAGAAACAGTACTAAGCTAAAAGATAGAACAAAGGAAAATAACTGGAGTCTCTTAGAACAATATTATCTCTTACACTCTTGGGAGCCCACTTTTTGGAAAAATTCATACCTTCGACAAAAATTTCGAGAATTTACTATAGACCCTGTATTGTAGATCTGCAAGCAAACAAAACAAACCAAACAAACACGTCTATTTTCGGCGATAAACAAACAATCTAGATTTCAGTAGATAAACAAACAATACAACAAACAGACATGTGAAGTAAACAAACAATACACGTAAAATGCTGGATCTTGTAGATTATAAAAATTTTTTCAATAAATCAGAAAAAGAAAAAGCCTCAATTCAAGAGAAACAAAACATACATCTTTGAAACTTATCTTATTGCAATTATTCGCACAGTATTACAATGGCATGATTATGCACAACAACAAAAATTTAGAGGGTTAAATATAACAGAAAAAGAAGAAGCTTTTATAGAATACCCTAGTAAGCTTAAAGGACACGTAAGCAAAACAAATAAAGTAACCTCTCAAATAGACAATATTAGGCTTGAAAGCGAATTCATTTCCATGGAAGTTACAACAAATCATCATACAAATTCTCTTACTAAAACTAGCAATAATATGGAAATAGACGAAAAATCAAATAACAGATCATTCTATAAAAAAGACTGCATCACAATGCAGTAATAATATCCAAAAAAATCAAAAACAATGTTGAGCCAATTTTTATAGAAACTGCACTGATTGTAATATCAACAGAAAATAACATCATCATAAATAACACAGAAGAAGAACCATACAACAACTTCCGCAAATGGAATCTAGAAGAGCAAGAATTAATTCCTTATTCTTCAGAAAACAAAGAGGAATTAGTTAAAGTGGCACTAATTCAAAATGAGTGCGGCATGCTCAATTATGGTCTTATAGAGTATCTTGAAGAAGTACTACAGGAGAAGGTAAAAGCCTACGCATACAAAAGCAGTTAAAAGCACAAGCATTATACAACTCGGCCTGGGCCCCAAAGAATTAAACTTCTCCTCAAAAGCAAATACACAACCCAATATATGATTTCACAATTTGGGACCTGCCTAAAGAAATGAGTGCATCAGTAATAAAGTCATATCTTGGTTATTTTGGTATAGCAAAGCTAGTCTCATAGCAACAAAATTTTAGAACCAAGGCAGCCTATATTAGAATCTTGCCAAGTTCCGAACAAAAAGGGAAATCTCTAAAAGAAAGTTGATCCATTCACCTGGAATATGGCAAAATATATCGCATTATACTTGGTAGATTCGACATCTCTGAATTAGAAAAAAGAAACCATTACAAAAGTGTAATTTCTAATTTACCAATATCTGCTTATAACAGTCTTCTCTTATGCCAACTGAAGAAGTATAAAGTGCAGGCAGTACATATACTAAGCAATCATAATGAAAATCAAAGAAAAGTGGCTCACTTGTATTTTAAATCAGAGGAGGATCTTACATTAGCTCAGAATTGCAATCTCTATTACTTCAATACCAAGCTCAACTGGCACCCATCTATTGAGCTCTCAAATAGAAAAAAATTATATAACAATTTTCAATATAGGAAAACAAATAGAGATATAGAGAAAGGAAAAAGACCAGTAGTTGAATCTGAGGCACCGAAAGAAAGGTTTTCTATCAAACGATTATCTACCAAACAAAGCATTAGAGCAAAAAGATACATATATGACCCCTCAGATAGTAAAGAAAATAAAAGAAATACCAGAAACCCCAGAGCTAACAACAATATCAGAAAATCTCTCAGAAGCATAGAAAATAAATATGCAACTGGTTTAAACAGAATAGTACTAAATGGGGAAAAAAAGAAACAAGAAAAACAAGAAGGTGAATTAGACCAAGCCAAAAATATTTGGGACTAGTAGATGAAATGAAGAAGAGATTTACAGAGCTGGAGTTGCAGATCGCCCAGTGCTCCTAAAAGTTGCCACAGTTGAATTACAGGTAAAAAGGTTAAGAAACACTCTAAGGCCAGAAAATTTAGGCCAAATCAATAAAAGGAATGAAAGTTTCGAACAATTAAAATTAGGTTTTCATAATATAAATAGTCTTAAAAAGAATAGATCGAAATTGCAAGAGCTTTTAGATTTTAGTATAGAAGAAAATTTGGACATTGTAGAGTTAACAGAAACAAATATTAGTGCAAGAGATAGGTTTTCTTAGAAGTAGAATGGTAGCAATTCAGGGCTTTCTGGACCAAAGATAATATAGAAAAGAAAAAAGGTTTAGGTGTAGGTATCATAATAGGAAAAAAATGGCAAACACACTTAACTAAAATAGTGTGCAAAAATATATATGCGTTAAAAGCAGTCTTTAGATTTAAAAAAACAATATTAGTTATCTGGGTAGTATATTTTCCCCCAAATGATAAAGATATGCAAAGAAAGATATAGCAATTTTTGATAGAAGACATTGCTAAGAGCAGCTCAAATACAAGAATATTAATAGGAGGAGACTTTAATGCTAAACTTGACCCTCATACGACCCCTAGCCAATATACAGATGATGAGACCTCAGAACACAAATACAGTAAACTGCCCTTATTAAATTGGCTCCAAAGAGTAGACTACGCAGAATTCTACCTATTAATTAACCCTCTAATCTTTAAAACAACCTGGTCTAATAACAATTATTACTTGAAAATAGACTATATATAGCTAGATTCAACAATTAAAGAGCTTATAATAGATAGTGACATTGAAGATATGGATCTGGTGACAGGTAGTGATCACAACCTAATATGGGCAAAGATACTATTAAGCCCAATACTTCATGCCAATTCAGTTGCCGAACAACATAGAAGATATTCTGGATAGCACAAAATATATCTCTATGACAAAATGTCTAATGAAGATTGGGAAAAGTTTACCTCTCTCTTAGAAAAATATTTAAATGAAGAACAGAACAGAGTCAAAAAGAAAAAAGTTGAAACTCACCTCTTAGCAACAGAATATCTGATAAACGAAGGTTGGAAAAAGCTAGCTAATTGTATAACAATAGCAGCCAACAAAACGGTCACCTTCAAGAAAATTAATAATATGCTAGAAGAAAGACAAAAGCAGATTATCTGGAACTCAAGATATAAATAGATCAAACAACTTAGAAGTATGGAGAGAAAGGGGTCCAAAAACCTAAATGGTAAAATTGAACTAGAAGATCAATATTCGATAAATATCCAGATAAATTAAGTGAACCTTAATAACGAAACAGAAATTAAAGAGGTTGAAGATTGCTGGTTAGAGCAATGGATAAAAGACCTCAAAGGGTGGATAAAAGTAATCGAAAAGAAAATGATCTTAGAGCAAAGAATAGAGCAAAATAAAAAGATAAGGGAAAATATAGAAAGAAGATTTGGAATGGTCGGCCAGTATGAGAAGAAAATGCTAAATAGCATCCTCAAAAAACTATGGAATAAATTAAAAATAGAAAGAATCCTAGTTACAACAGACCAGAGAAGTGGGAAGAAAGAGCTAGTTTATAAACCCAAAGAAGTTAAACAAGCTGTAGATAAGCACTTTTTGAAACAGTTTAAAGAGGTTGATAATGAATCAAACGAAGAAAAAGAGTGGCAATCAGAATATGAACCCTTAAGCTATATTAACCAAGAGTGGTATAATGGCCTGTCTGATGAAATCAAGGAAAGGGAATGGAAAGAAATGCTTCAGAAAACTTCAAACAACTCAGCTCCAGGGTTGTTGAATATCGGGTATACAATTCTAAAAAGACTAGTGTTATGGGTTGATCAATGACTTTTGTCAAAGAAAAACCTAACCCGGATAGTATGCACTATTAATTAGAAACCAAGTGAACCAACTTAAACAGCAAGTGTTTACTTTATATACTATTACTTTATTTTATTAAAGGTTTTATTTCTTGTTTATTAAGAGCGAAACTTTCTAAACTAACTAACTAAGATCTTTTTATATTATTACAATCTCTTTGGCTATATATACACTTCGGGTCACATTACTTACATCATAATTTGCTCATATACGATCATACGATCGTTTGACTCTTTAATTGATTACATACTTTATTCAATTGATCATGTATAACTTACTAATAAACTACCTTATATTACCTATTTATGCATAATTGATCTTTCTCTTGATATTAATTATGATCTTACTTCGGTATCTCAAACGTATTACCGACCACCCATAATCCCGATCGATGATTATGTGAATCATGTATACAAGACACTAATTGATCGATCACTCTTACCTTTATTTTTAAACATGTTGACTGCATATTATATATCACCATGACACAAGCTAGAGCCCCAGGAACTTTGTTTCTGAAGTTTTCAACTTCTTTAACATAATTTTCATAAAACATCATACATATCACCAAACTTACTATTAATTACTTTGCACCAACAACACTTTTTCTCGATCAAATACACTTCTCACTATTCAATCACCACTCCCAATATCAAGTCATATATTCGAATTGTTATTTGCAGCAGGCTCTCGGCACCATCCAACAATTCTATCATCAAGATCCCTAAAGTCCGTATGCCAATGCCATTTGGACAAATCTACACCACACTCGAATTTCTCAGAGTCATCATCTCTCAACACTTTTAACAAGTCTTTTACCATCTCCTTCAATCCTAAAACCACATCTTCACTCGATTCATCATGGAATTCATAACGTGTTCTTTTGATGTTTTCTATTTCACTTTTAACGATTTTAGCTCTACCATCAGAAGCTTTATCCCTATTATTATTATTTTCGACTTCAACTTCATCCTGGTCACAATGTCCAATATGAACTACCTTTTTAGCATTATCCTCATCACCAATTCGTCGAGACCATCCAATCATATCACTATTTGATTCCCTAATTATTTCATCCTTCACTTCATCATTCTTAATTACTTCCTCTTCAACATACCTAAAGTCAATCAAATCGTTTTTAACAAACTCATCTAATATGCTTTCAGGTTCCCTTTCGTTCATCTGATCGGATTCATCAAAATCTATCAGATTGTTGACTTTACAACAGATAAATTTCTTATATTTATCCTTTTCATCATAATCGATTAAATTAACCTCTTTATCTACTTCCGTTTCATCGCTAGTTATTTCTTCCCGATCACAATAACCAACATCATATGTCCCATTACCACACCAGACATCTATAGCTTCATTATCGCCGTTACTCATATCCGTCGACAATCGTTCAACTTCAGCTTTCAAATCATCCAATCTTTGATCATCCACTTTACTAATCGACTCATTACTTTCAATATCGTTTTATTCGGCATTTTCCTTCTCTAATCCAACTTGATTAGAATTGCTACTCCCGTTATTACTATAAAATATATCAAGTAAACTTGTACCATAATATGATGTAGTGGGTTTTGGATCCTCATTGGATACTTTGCTTTCATCCTTACTAACACTTTTGCTAATCATCACACTTTCATCCACCTTTTTAATACTAACATCTTCCTCTTCCTCCATGTTCATGTAGATCAACATCAGATTCATCTTGTGGACTGTCAATACTAATTTGTTGCAAGATGGGCTAGTAATTTGCCCAGGTTCTCATGTCACAGGTTGATCAATGACTTTCGTCAAAGAAAAACCTAACTCAAATAGTAGACACTATTAATTAGGAACCAAGCGAACCAACTTAAACAGCAAGTGTTTACTTTATATACTATTACTTTATTTTATTAAGGGTTTTATTTCTTGTTTATTAAGAGCGAAACTTTCTAAACTAACTAACTAACTAAAATCTTTTTATATTATTACAATCTCTTTGGCTATATATACACTTCGGGTCACATTACTTACATCATAATTTGCTCATATACGATTATATGATCGTTTGACTCTTTAATTGATTACATACTTTATTCGATTGACCATGCATAACTTACTAATAAACTATCTCATATTATCTATTAATGCATAATTGATCTTTCTTTTGATATTAATTATGATCTTATTTTGGTATCTTAAACGTATTACTGACCACCCATAATCCCGATCGATGATCACATGAATCACATATACAAAACACTAATCGATCGATCACTCTTACACTTATTTTTAAACATGTTGACTGCATACTGTATGTCACCATGACACTAGGAAAAAAAGCAACAAAGATTCTCTTAGAACTTCTTAATCTAATTTTAGAGGAGAGAATAATGCCAAGAAAATGGAAAATTAGTATGATTTTCCCAATACCAAAACTGGCAGAATGAGACTTATAATTAGAAAACATCAGACCTATAATGCTTCTCGAAGCAACAAGAAAAGGCTTAATTAGAATTATCCAGAGAAGATTAAGTAACTGAATAATCACCCACAGGATTCTAAGAGGACCCAACTTTGCAGATTTACTAGAAAAATGTACCCAAAAACCAATCCATATAATGAACTCCCTAATCGAGTTAGCAAAACAAGATAATAAAGAAATGTGGATAACTCTCATTGATATTAGAAAAGCTTTTGATATAGTCGATCTTAAAAGGCTGCAACTGGCATTAAAGTGTATTAAAGTTCCAGAAAAATTAGAAAAGTTCCTAATTAATCTATTCTTAAATCGAGAAATTAAAGTATTTACCAAATTTGAAATAATTAAGGTTTTTGTGCAAAAAGAGAAATAGACTAAGGCGAGGTGATCTCTCCTCTCCTATAGAGAATTTACTTCGACCCCTGCTATATAAACTGCAAAAATGTAACAATAGGGCAGAAATAAAATTGAATAGCCTATAGATTTGACATGGGGAAATATAAGAAAAGAAAATCTGCAAGTTGCAGGGCTCACATACGCAGACGACACAGCTTTTATGACAAACTTCAAATCTGACATGGAAAGTATAATAGAAATTGCAGAATCCTTCTTCAGTCTAAACAACATCGAAATTAATGGGAAAAAAACTGAGCTACTAGTAATAAACCCAAAAAACAAGTTAGAAGAAAAATCGATAGCATAAAGAAGAGTAAGGAGAAAATAGTAGCGAAAAAGAAAAAAGAAGTAGCAAGATATTTGGGGGTCTGGCTCACATCTGCAGAACCTAAACAAATAATTATAAAAAAACTTGGTCAGAAAATCAAACAAATGGTCAACTTGCTACTCAAAAAAAAAACCTCAATAGAACACGTAAAATATATTAACAATATGATAGTTCTTCCCCGAGCTAAATACAAACTTAATACAATAATGCTTACCAAAAGAGAATGTGAAAAACCATATTAGCTGATCTTATGGGTAGCAAAATGGACAGCAGAAATGTTCTCAACAGCATCCAATTTTATCCTGACACAAAGAGATATATGAGAAATTAATTCCCTATGGCAATGTTACACAGAACACATGATTTCAGAATGGGTAATTAGAATAAATAATCTGGATTTGGTAGGCGATTTTACCAGAATGCGGTTAAAAAAAGCTCAGCTTACACTCAGATTTACAAAGCCAGTATGGCTTCTATCAAGTGAAGAAATAAAGCTCTACGAATAGAAAAACAATCTCAACACAGCTATACTGGCAGCAGCAAAAGAAATAGAGATCAATATTTAAAACTCAAACTGGGAAGAAAATTGGAATATAGCTCCAAGAAATGGTTCAATCAATGAACTAAGAGAGCTAATCCAAAAAAAAAGATCTGGAAAAAAGCAGTATAAGCCTCAAAAAATTAAACATTTGGTATTTAAAACAGATAGTCTCATGATATAACAACTCCATGCTCACTTGGCAACAAATCCGTAGAGTACAAAATGTATCGACAATGGGACAGGTACCTCTTTGGTTCCAAAGATTAGAAGAGACAGTAATTATTGATGAAGTTTCTTGGAAAGTTAAAGAGTCCTTAATACAAGATAATGCGATAAATAAGAAACAAATAAGAACAAAAAAGAGAAGAATATCACATAAGAGATCAAAGAAAGAATGGGTTTTAGGAACAAAAGAAGAAAACAACTTGTGCTTCATTGAAAGAATCCAAAAGAAATTCTCATATAGAAAGGTTCATATACTAGAATAGGATGAAGAAAATAAAAAAAACTCGCTTTACACAATCTCTTCCAATCCAAAATTAGTCCCTACTCCTCCTTACCCCAACGTATTAAAAGTAAAGGAAAGCAATCTAGAAGACATCAGTCCATGGATTAAAAGGAAAATTGAAGGTGGTTGGGCTGCTTCTATTGGTTTAGAGTATCTTAAAGATTTGGTTATCTCAGAAGAAATTGACCAAAATAGAATAAAAGAATCAGAAGTAGTATATCAAGTTCATATAGATAATTGGGAAACATATCTGGTGAAAAATACTATAGAAAATAAGTCTAAACAACAGAAACTAATTTAAGTAGTTGAAGAAAATCATATATATAGAGAAATAGCATACTACACAGATAGCTTACTTAAAGGAGGAGGGGTAGAAGATCATAAGGCAGGGTATGGTATAATTCAAATAGATGAGAAAGGTAATATAATAAGAGAATTAAAAAGTAGAATTCAAGGGTGGTTCTCGTCCACTCGATCAGAACTTATTGCAATTTTGGGAGCACTACTAATTTCACCGTCCAACTGCAAGATTAATATCTTTACAGATAGCCAAGCAGCAATTCAAGCAATAGAGAAAATTAAAAAAACTAAAAATACAAGATCATGATGCAAAGCTAAAAATCCCAACATACTTGGAGCTATTGCCAAAAATATAAACACCAAGAATTTAGACATATAGCTCTTTAAGATCAAGCCCACACTGGTAATATATTAAACGATTTAGCAGACAAGACAGCAAAAAAAGGCTCCAATGAAACAGAAGTAACAAATACTATTATTAATAAAACCCAGGGTATAATTTTTAGACCAATATGGAAGAGTAGTGCAATTAAAGCCCCAATCTGTAGCTTTGTTAAAAAAATTACTTATACACTTTACAAGGCAGAATAGCTATTTGTTAACAACACTAAGGACTCGATTCACCAACGAAAACCTGTAAAACAAAATTGGAAAATCTTTAAGAGCCTGTGGATTAAAAAAAAGAAGAAAAAAAGAAGAACCTTTAGATCTAACAAAAAGTGGAGTTTTAGACTCAAAAGCTTAAACGAATTACTTCCTACACTCAATACTCGTAGAAGAAACTGAAAAGATCTATATTCATCAGCATTATGTAAAAAGTGTAGACAAGAAGAAGAAGATTTCGACCACTTATCTACTTGTGAGATTGATGCAGTAAAGTGGGCAAATAAAGAGCAGAAAATTGTAAAAGAAATCTGAAACAAGCTAGATCCACATATAAAGAAGAAACTCTCTACAGGCGTTTTGTACCAAACTCTTATAGATAAAGAAAAAAAAGAAAATCTACGAAAAAGAAAGAAAATAGCAAGAGGGCTAATTGAGACAGAAGTGTTAATCTTTCTACTATCAATGGATATTCCAATCCGAAGCTCAGAGGCAATCATATTGAAATGGTAGGACAAGTGGTATACTTTTTTCCAAGACGAAATATGGCCGCAAAGATGTGAGGAAGTAGCAAACTGGGAAAAAGAACTAAACATTGACTCCAAGAAAAAAAAGAGAAAAAAAAGAAGTGCTCCAAATGGCTTCATCTCAAAGAAAAAATGAGGGAAAAAACCTGTAAATCTACCTACTACTAACGGAAATAAAAATAAGAGAAAAGGAAATAGGCCAAGATGGTGGAATAAGTTCAAAGAAGGGCTAGACATAACGGTGGAGGAAGTAAATAGATAGGTATGGACCAGCAAGTGGTCCAGCTGGAATAAAAATTAAATAGATCATGACAGGTTGTAGATTCTGGCCAAGGAACTGTATATTCAATATCTATGGCAAATTGAAAAAAAGCAGCGAGGCTAATTCTACTTTGGCAGGTCGCACATAAGTACTAGTAGGCAACTGGGTGAGCTATACTATAGGTTTAAAAATAGCATAGCTATAAATAAAAATCACATTTTAGTGAAAATGTAAAATCTATATTAAAATAAAGTTGTGATATGATCATCAAAAAAAAAAAAAAAATTATTATTCTTTTTTTTAAAAATTTTTTGAAGATAATTATATAATGATAATTTGTACAACTTTTGAACATCTATCAGAATTGTCTAAATGTAAATATTTTCAAATTGATTTATCTTTCAAACAGGTTGCTGGTGAAATCAACAAATTTAAAATTAGTAATTATAATACAGAACATAATTTAAATATGTTAATTAAATTTATTTATATAGTATACTATATATTTATCATTATTATATAATTAATATATATTATATTAATTTATATTAAGTTTTTACCTATATTAGAGTTTTTACTAATCAAGCTATAATGGTTGCATACCAAAGAATTTTTCATGTATTGTTTGATCTTGTAGCACAATTAACTGGTTTGTTTCCTTAATTTAAACACATTTACAGGACTGGCTAGAAATGTATTATTGCTGATCTGGATTTCGCACAAGCAAAAGCTCTTGGGCTTATTTTAAGTGAAATTGATCAAACAAAAAATTGAAAAGAGCATTTAACTTATATATTTAAATTCTGTCAAATACATTATAAAAGGTAAATATATAGCTTAGCTATTTACTTTATCCCTTAAACTATAGACAATTCCAGGCAAATTTGCCTGGAAAATTGCTATAAATTTGTTTATGATTTACTTTTTTTAAAATTTAAAATATTTAAATAAAATTTTTTTTGATAATATTTGAAAATAAGGATTATAT
>CAJVPY010002620.1:0-15721 GCA_910591965.1 Dentiscutata erythropus | reverse complement strand
TATTATTTAATCAAATTGTTAACTTTACTTGCAAAAGTCTTTACTACCAAAATATTTATCAACTATTTTTTAATATTACAGAAATCCAAGTATTATTAGAAATTTTCTTATTACTTCAAACTTTATTACCTACTTTAATATCCTCTATTCAAATTAATAATACATCAGATAGAAAATACAATTCTAACCCCATTATACCAAACCAAACTTATAAACTTACAAAACCTTTTCCTAACTATATCTACAAATAATCTATATTTTTACTTAGATACTTCAATACAAAATACCAGATCACCAAATATTTAAGCAGGAATTAGCTAGTTTCTAGAAAACAATATACAAATTAATTTCTACTTTGCATTAACAAATATACAAAATACCAATCATTTAGAAACTGAACTAATTATTTATCTACTTCTAACACTTTCAAGTAATATACATTTCTATATCCATATGGATAATAATACAACAATAAATAACCTTCAAAATCTTCTAACTAACCAACTAATTCAAATTAAACAAGAAAATTGAGATTTTCTTTATATTATTAATAATTTTCTTAAAATTAAAATATTATATACCACTTTCTTTTGCTCTCGGTAAAGAAAGAGAATATGAAGGGAAAAGCTTTGATGGGCTGACAAAGTTTATCTAACTTGTATACAGGTTGGTGCGACAAGTCGTATTTGGGCACTTTAATCGCAGCCGGGTAATGTCAGGCTCGCAATCGCTAGACGCCTTTTATAGTTATGAATGATATATATTGTTCGAGAGAGTTTAACTCTCACCTAAATATAGTCTTAAATAAATTAAGCATTGGCAAGACTGTCAAAGAATTAAAAATATATATATATATATTATATTCACTATACACAAAACAGAATCTTATTCAAAAAAACCAAACTCTCTACATAATTATACTAACAAACTAGCAAAAGAAGGTTGTTATCAGCCAAAATTAAACTAAATTACAACTATCTAATTTCAATATCTTACTTTTCATGATATAATAATACAATTTTTACACCAATTTGGAAACTTACTAAAACTTTTTATACTATTTAATCCCTCTTTTTAAAATTATAATGCAAATTTATATACTTTATGTATTAAAATTATTCTTGACAATCTACCAACAATGTTAAATCTTAATATATAGTATCTATATTTATATTTAACACCAAACTATACTCGATATAACTAACTAGAAAATACTTTACACATTATCAATTGTTACTATTTATCTTGGTAATTTTCTAATACCTTTCAAAACTATATACTTCAAACAGTAGAAAATTTAAATTCTAATAACAATCAATTTTTACAATCAACAACTTTTCATTAATACAAACAATATTTCAGAACTTTCTTTACAAATACTATCAATTATTTCTAATATAGTTAGTCAACAACTATTTAATCAAGTATATTCTTTTCTTCATAAATATACACAGTCTTTCTTCATCAATCTTTCTAATAATCTTCTTAATTGGTTTATAACTGAAATCTGAATCCCAAGAAATCAAACCCAATATAGTTGAGAACTTGCAAGAAATATAATACTTAAATCAAAATGTACAAAAACATACTTTTCTAGATTAATATCACATCAAAACACCACTACTATTTTTAACAACAATATTGACCAATATATTTAAAATTTACTTTTCTAAAACTTTACAATCTTCTCATATATTAATTAACTATATTATTTTTTAAAATTTTTTTTTTTACAAATTTTATAACTTTATTACTTTTATATACCCAATTAACAATTTAACCTTTATTCAAATTTTACTAAGATTTGATATATCCAAAACTAAACTAAATTCCAAAACCTCCTTTATTATACAAACTCTTTACTTCAACTACTATCTACAATACCCATACTATCGCTAACTTCACCAAAACTTTCTGCACGATACAACATTCTTAACTTTTTCAACCTCTGGGTAAATTTTCTTTTCTAATTAAGAAAATAATTTAAAACATAACCACCTTGACTACTTTCTGAATTTTGTTATGAAGCCTGATTTTGTATTTGGTCTTTTATTTCTTCCAACCTTTTTCTTATAAACTTTTTTTTATTTTACAAACTGTATAATTAATATCTTACTTAACTCTTGCAAAATATAAACCCTTTTACCAACCTATCTATATTAATAATACAAATACATACTTATTTATTTTTGAAAACCCAACTGACAAAAAATCATAGAGATAAATTTTTTTAGTCTGCTCTTTTGAAATCTTACTAACATTTTCCACAACTTCAATTTGCAATAAAAACATTTCTTCTTCTTGAGTTTAGAAGTTAAAGCTACTATTTTATTCTAAAACAAATCTTTATTTTCTTTTGAAGGCAAATCTTTTATTTCTCTTGAAAACAAACTTCTTTTAAAACTTCTCTTTAAGTGTGCTTTAAAATAACTTCATTGACTTATTTTTACTTGAAGTATAAACCAACTCTAAACAAAAACCTTAAATATATATGCAGTACAATACAAAATTATTTGACAACTAACACAAGATCAAATTAAGCAATTCATTTGGTAGATCTTATCCAAAACAAATCTTTAAAAAATGTACAAAAATGATTTTTATTATCTTGACAGTTGTAGTATAGTGGTTAGGGCGTATTGCACTGCAGGGCTATATGTTTAAATCTTCTAGTAATATGTTAGGCCTAGTATACCGAGATAGTATTACCTACTATAATATGAATATATATATATATATATTTTTCTTTCTTCTCTTATTTTAATTATTATTTATATAGCTTTTCTTTATAACTTTTTATATATCATAGCTTAAATATATAGCACTGCAGGATTATAAATTCTATTTTTTCTTTTTTTTTCTCTTACTATTTTTAATTTTAATTTTAATTTTTTTTTTCTCTAACTTCAACTTTTATTATTATTATTACTTTTCTTATATTATTCCTTTAGCTCTATTAAAACTATTTTAATCTTAATATATATATACCTTACTATTTTATATTAAACAAGATTTTCCCCTAGCCTCTCTTTAGCTAATAGTAGTTTTGTTAACTTAAATTAGCTTTAAACTAGAAAATTGAAGGTGTAATGTTACATCAAATTAGATATTTATAAAAAATCTATCTGATTAACTATTATGTATTCATGTGATACTTTGTAAAAGTTATTCTCTTTTCTATATATGATATTAACATTAATATAAAAAAAAAAACCATCAATAAAGCATTGAAGTAGTAACATAATCATCAAATTTAAAAAAACATATTTAATTAAACTTATTTAAACTATTCAATACTATTAGCATATTCGAGGCTCTTATTTTATCATGGAGCGAACCTATATCCCAAATATATATTATATTTTAAATTTGGGCTAAAAATTACGTAAAAAATGATGTAACGCTGGCAAAGTTTTGTCGATCGCGGCCATTAGCCAATCAAAATCGAGAGTCTGCCGTGACAAATTGTTTAAAACCATGTACGTACTGTAATGATAGAGTTAAAAAAATATTAAATCACTAGCACATTTTTACAAGAGGATCCCAAATTTTCGGGTTGGAATGCGTTGGCATTTTGCAATGGGTCTAGCAAATTATCAGCTGGACATTTTTTATATAATGAATGACTAGGACTTCATTAGTAAAAATTTTAGTGATCTTGGCAAAATTGATCAATTCCAGTCCTGCCGACCAGGATTCCGATGCATTCCGACCCGGAATTTTGGGATTTCCCCGTATGAATCATTAAAGCATTAAAAATTTTTAATTATACAATCAAGATCGCAACGTTTATTGAATAATTAAATGCAAAAAAATCCCCTCAATACAGGTACTTAAAATTCGATATTCATTGTTGTGAATAAATAGCAAGAAGCAACCGTCTCTTTATAAGTCTATTCAATATCAATTATATATTGTCGATTTAATCATTAATCGTTCGTACTATACATATTGACCTAATTTTAGCAGCGTTTTTTTCCTCCTTTTTTGGCAGCATGACTGAAATACATTACGACGTGTCCATGCTATCACCAACGTGCCCTGAGCCAGATTCCTTACTTTCCAATTCATTTTGATAAATATTATATTGATCACTCCATGATCCAATTTTGGTATCTTTCACGAAAGCGTCGAATTTAGGCGTACTTCCAGCTATTAAAATAAATAAATAAATTAATGAAATATCAGCAATATGAATTATAGGCGTAATTGCAACTCTAATTTGAGCTATGACAAACTACAACATGATAAATCTACCGTAAATTCTTAAAATAACAGGCCCAATAGGAAATTGCATCATCGGGAGATATTTTGAAAATTACGGTATAGATCTATTACACAAGAATGATAGCGTACCTTGTTCGGCAAGTTTGTTCAGAACTACGGCAGTTCTAACAGCAGATCGACATAATTCATTATTTTTATCGATTTCCGATTTGACTGCGTTATCTTTCATTCTATACGATAAGGTTCCTTTCAATGGTTCTACTGTTTCATCCAACCCTATTTTTAAAACAAATAGGTCTAGTTATAGAGCAATTAAATTATTGTGTTGTATATTAATGAAGTTATACAAACTTTGTGAAACAGCAGTTGGAGCAACATGGGCCAACCGTATTAACATTGTATGCGAGAGGATAGCGATATCATGTTGATCGGACAATCCTTCAATCACACGTGTAAGGAAGTTGAAAATTTCCAGCTTGTCAAGACAAGTTTCAAGCAATGTGTACATACATTCGTATGCAGACTAACATGTGAATGTTGATTTAGTACTTAAATAATCAAAAGGAGAAAATGACATACTGTAAATCAATAAACATTTGCCTTTCTGATGTCAAGACCATCATCTACTTTATGTTTAAATGGCCCCATCTCCACCATATGGATAAGAGAATCCTAAATATAGTAAAGAGAATAATTATTATACTTGTAAACAATCATCTATAAAGTAGGTCTAGATAGTTAACCTTAACGAGTGTTTCTTCATAAAGTAATGGTAATAATTGATCTAAAACATTACGAATTAAATAAGGCTTATTATGTGCGGCGGAGTTCAGTGTAGATAATGAAAGTCTCCGGACGTTCTAATGATAATATAAAACTACCATTAAAACTACGCTTAAAATAATAATATCACTTTAAAAAAACCGGTAATAAAACAAACCAAATCATTATCTTGAATCAGAGACAAGAAATCAACAATAAGAGGTCGTAGCAGCTCATCATATTCTTGGCCTTGATTAATAAAGGTGAACTTGATGGCTGTGACAACAGTGCCACGAGTTTGTGCAGAATCAGATCGAAGACGTTTCTGGAAAGTAAGATTTTATTTAGTATTTAAAAAAATAAAATAAAAATAAAATAAAAAAATAAAATGTGAAGTTCGGTTATACCTGTAATTCAGGCAGAAATTTATTTGGGTTTGCTAAGGTCAATTTTCCAAGACATTCCGCCACAACACCTCTAGTTCCTTCTTCTATATTTTCACCACTTTGAAACAATATATTCCTATGTGCATTTAAAATTCAATCATATATTACTGATGCTGACGTGAAAGTCGATATATAATTTCTGGGATTAACTATTACAAACCAAATATCATCGGCAAAAGGACCTAATGCTTTGACACCATCTTCATTAGAATATCGCGAAATAATCTAAAAAAAAAAAGGTAAATATAAATATAACCTAGGTAATAAAATTAATAAATTTTTAAGGTTCCATTTACACACCTCTTTAAGCGAATGTAGCAACAAATACCGCTTCCTTTGATCAGAGTTGATTTCTGAAATGACAATCGGTAAATATTTGCTAACATTGCCAGCACTAACATTTCCAAGTGCGAAAGCAGCGGCTGATTTGATGTCTTCAGATTGTGCTGAGAACAGAGTCAATATAGTCACATGAAGATTCGAGTGCGCACTCAAATCGCTATACCAAGAGAATTAATTAAATTAATTATTTAATAAAAATTATTGAATCTATGCACAAGTATAAATAGCGCAAAAAAAACTTTACACTTTACGCCCAATTTCACCCAAAGTCAACAAACAGAGGTATTTTATAGAGTCTGACTGGTTTTGAGCCTAGAATAAAAATCAAATAGGCATGACATCTTAATTTAATCAAGGCCGGGAATTAGCATGACAAAAACTTTACATACCGCTATTTTCCTTGAAAAGTCAATGACGGTTTGGTTACGGTATTTATTTGATGCCACACATATTGTGGCAATACATTGTGCAATCGTTGAATATGCCTGTAGATCAACGAAATTTTATGAGAAACAAAAAACGCACTTAAATAATAATTATAATATGCAGAAGTGAATAGATAAATAATCCTGCCTGCTTCGAAAGGGTTAATTGATTAGGATCTTGACTCTTTTGAATAGGAGACAATAGTCCATTCAATAGTTTATTGAAATGATCTTCATCAGTTTCAATTAAGGTACGGAATAAAATAAGCAAACTGTCCAATGCAGCCCCTTGAACGAGAGTCGACTGCACAAGTTGAAAAATTGACGGTAGAATATCATTGTTTACGGGTTCTAGTGAGGCAGGATTAGTACGTAGAACAGAAACCACTGTGTTCAATGCCAATGGTAATAGATGGAGGTCTTGGTCGGAAATATGAGGCGTTAATTCTACAAGAACATGGGAATAACTCTCTGCAGTAAGGAACTTTCCATACCTACGATTATTTATGTTCTTTAATGGTGAGAATAATATAAAGCAATATATTTACATAAAGAAGTTTAGCTATAAACGTACCGGCGCACAAATACTTCAAGGCATACTAAAGCCGCTACTTTTAGTTGACGATGATGCTTTCTAAGGAGACTCGCAACTTCCTGAATTGCACCTATTATCGCTATCTTTACATCTTCACTTTCACATATAGTACTATCGGCTATATTCGTGAAGGTCTTGACAGTAGTCAAGCGAGTAACTTCATTTCGCAGGCGTTCCAATAATATTGGCATACACACTTTAAGTTCATCTTGCAAATTATCTCCGGCTTGTGAAATAAGAACTCCCAAACACATTATAGATCGTTCTTTGACTTCTTGATCTGCATCAGGAGTTGAAAGACGCGCAATAGTAACATTATAAATGTCCAGTATGAATCTTCGGAACTCAGGATTGAGCGGTTGCACATTGTATGTTTGCGTGTTCTCCTGATATTCGATAGGACGGATGACTTTAATCAATTCAATACAGACCAAAAAGGCTTCAGATGTTATTTTATAAAAGCTATCTTGTACGGATGAAATTATTGGTGGGCATAATCGTGCAAGATACTTATGAAAAACTTGGGGTGGATGAACTTTAAACAACTGCCGAAGGAAACTTAAAGTCTCAATCTTAAGATTAGAGTTTGTGCTTGCATGATGGTGTGATGTATCTGACGATGTAGATAAAGAACTCTCAATCGCAGGTATAAAAGTATTCAGATGATTATCAAGTCCCCCATTTAATACTGTGACTAATTCTCGCAGAAGCAGAAAGCCTGTCTGTTTCGTTATAATCGATTTAGAGACAAGTTGCTTAGAAAGATTACGGCTTAGTCTCGGAACCAGGTTTCGCAGCATCTGTTTGGGGCTAGTTGCAGGCAAAATGTGTTATTATAATATTTGGCCCAATAATATAATTAAAAACAAATTATATTACCTTTCTTGTGATTCACTTGGACCAATGGCTCTTCTTCGCTTTGGCTCGTGATCGTTTTCTCTTGGAATATAACCATCCCCACCATAAACATGTGTTTGCCTGAGAAGAACAATGAATGTTTGAAGTATATCCACTCGGACAGACTCTTCTCGCTCTTTAAATCGGCTGACTAAAGCTGGTGCAACATTATTATATAGTTGAGAGAGAAGCTCGTGTCTTGTGCCGATAATAGAAGCCAGGAGTTTCGACGAAGAACGGCGCACTTTCCAAGAGATATCATCGTCATCAGAATAATCCCTATGAATGGACGTGCATATATAATAAATATTTAGGCATATCAAAATAACATATCATGATCATGTAGTACACACTCATCATCTTCCTCTTCCTCTTCATCTTCAGTTGCCATTTCCTCATCTTCGTCCATATTAGCATCATCATCATCATCTGCCATCTCATCACTGTTATAATTAGGATCATATTTCAAATATACTAAGCCAAGATCGATGATGGTGTTGATGTCTGGTGTAATTTCCGTTGGACATCGCAATACAAAAGATTCAAGCGCCTGATAATATTTTTTGAACACTGATGTTACCTAGAAACAACCAAATTTTTAAAGTATTATCATAAAATATATTCACCTGTAAACAATTTTCGCGCAATTCATCATCATTTATGTTAATATTGACGAACACCAGCGGTAGGAATTGAGGTAAATACTTTCCTAGTCGTGGAGCACTCGAGCGGCTTTAAAGTAATATCATTCTATTAATGATATTTAATCTTACATACATTGAGGATAAAGTTAAGTATTCGTACCTTAATGTACCAACGCATTGAATTAGAGTTTTTAAGTTATCTTTCTGATTTTGAGCCCTTTCAAATTCAGCCAATAATTTTTGCACAAGTTCGTTAAATAAATCATCGGGAGTATGTGTCACAAGATTACCTATAGCGTTAAGGCGGTCAATATCCTCTAACAGTAAAATGATTAATATCAAAACTCAAGCATACCAAGAGCAGTAGTAGTTCTCTTTCTAAATGCTGGGCGCGAATGGCTCAACAGAGGCACCAAAACGTTCTGAATTCGTTTTTGAGATGCTACATTGTTACCCACCGAGCTACCAAAACGAGCAAGGAGCTCGCTTAGGATATCCAAAGTATCCATTTGCACTTCATACGTGGCCTTTGACTTATATCACATTATGTTAATTATGAGTAACGGCCTATATGAATTTTACAAGGTATACTTACATTTTCTAGTTGTGAAAGAAGTTTTGGAATCAATCTCTGCACTACACTGCCAGCATTTGGTGAATTACTTGGTATTTCCACAATGACAGTTTTCAATCCTGAGACAAGGAATTTATGTATGAATGATCGTTCAGGAAATAACTTAGGATATATTATTATGTATAATATTTAATACCAATGCCAGCAATGTCACGTAATTCTTCTTTTTTCTGTGTAGCGTATTCACAAAGCTTGTCAATGATTTCAGCTAGTTGTGTTTCCCGAACTTTTTTAACAAGTGGCGCGAGACTAAATGATTTACATGATAAAAGTTATAAACGAAATTTAACAATCAACAACCCACTGTATGATAATCACCATTTAACTGCCAGGTTTTGCACCTCGCCATTAGCGTCATCCATTAGTTTTAAAACTTTTTGAACAACTTTTTTTTCATTAGTTTCGTCCAAGGTGAAGTCAGGTTTTTGAAGATCGTTCATTAAATCGTTTGCGGCCATGTACCGAAAATCGGTATCATTGGAGTCCATCTATTAATACAGTAAGAATAATATTAGAGGATGATAAAATGTTCAGATGCAAATAGAAAGTTCAATCACCTTCTCCAGTAATCCAAGCACTGTATGACTCATTTTCACTATTTCTCTTAAGAGACCAGCCGATGTGATTTGGAGGAAAAAAAAAAAGATAATATCCGATCAGATTGAAATACTGTGTTAAACGTTTTCCTTGTGCGAAATTAGTCATCCTATACGACAAAGTCTATAACTCTATACAGCAAGATTATAAGTGCCTTTTATATACTATTGCCCACCGTATCGAAAAGGAGAACAGAGTGGTTTATAATGTTCAGAAACACGAGAAATGCAAAAAACGTGTTTTCTGTTTGTTGTCTGGTGCCCGAAGCAAACGACACGCTACACAAGTAACTTTAAATATGGATAACAATACAAAAATCTTTTTATCAGCAAAGCAATGACATTTGTGTAAGACGAACAGCATTCTATTTGAAAGGACAAAATCATGATCACACGATCCTAGATTTATAGACTTTGCTCGCTACCACACCTTTTAACACACCTCTTAACAAGTACCTGCCAAATACGATCAAATAATTGAAGTGAGGTTTCAGACTTTCAGACTTATCGGAAAGAATGTATCAGAGATGAAAGGTATTGATTCTTTTGCTTGAGCGGTCGCAGTAATGTTACACGAAGTTGATATCCCGTGATCCGAAACCCGGAGTAAAAAAAAAATTACTTGTAGAATTTCTGTTGACAAAATTCACGTGAATCCATGATTCTAATCAACATAAGTACGCATTGTTATGCACATTCTTTTTTTTTAGCAGATTTTCACAATGTCAGTTTGGCAAAGGATTAAAAATGTATGTTTTCGATTTTCCACTTGCGTTTATTACTGCTAATTTTTGAACTGATAAATAGAAAATCGCACAAGAGGGTACACCAAGTAAGAGTAAACGAAAACGTGAAAAGCCAGTACCGATATATAAATCTATTAAACACTCAAAATTAAGGTAAAACACTCTAGGTATCGTTAAGAAATTGGTCTGGCCATTTGATTTTTAATAAAATGTGATTGTTGTACCAATTCTTAGTCCTAAAACATCTTATGAAGAGGTGTCATCCATCAATAAATTATGGATCGATAATATTAAACAAGATCTCGACGATTCTTTAAAAGATGGAAAGTTAAATCATCAGGCCAAGTATATATATTTATGTATTGTTCTATAATAATTTTGCGCCACGGCGCTGAATAAAAATAAATCGTCTTTAGAATTGGAAAATACGTATCAATCGATTGCGAAATGGTTGGTGTTGGCCCTGAAGGCGAAAGATCTGTACTTGCTCGAGTAACTGTGGTAAATTATCATGGTGTAGTCATATTGGATAAATATGTGCGTCCAACTGAGTATGTCACAGATTTCAGAACTGATGTTAGTGGAATCACCCCGAAGTCACTTGCTAATTGTAAGTTTCTAAAACATATCACTATTATTATCAGGACAATGTCCAATTGGATATTTGGACCTTCAGGCATTGGACAATGTCTAAATAAATTGTAAGATTATTGGACATATGTCCAATTGTCCAATAATTTTATTGGACAATTTTAATAATATGATAACAAAATCTTTTATTAGTATATACTTTTTAAATATAAAATTAATATTGGCCCGAATTAAGTTTAATTTAGGCCAAGATTAAATTAATTTTTTTTAATGTCCAATAAAAAAAGTTACTATGTCCAATCAAATTATTTAAATTATTTGGACAATTGGACATTGTCCAAATTGTCCAAATGTCCAATATTGTAACATGCCATCCCTGATTATTATGGTCTCATTTTCTGAATAAATTATACACCGTTCATTTAATACTTAGCATATAACTTCAAGGATGTCCAGTTGGAAGTGGCAAACATAATAAAAAATCGGATAGTTGTTGGTCATGCTCTTCACCATGATTTTAAGGTAATAATTAGTGTTATAAATTGTCAAAAATTTTTCAATTATTTTATTCAACTATCGATTTAATTCGATTAATCGATTAATTGACCAATCGATTAGTTGATTATTTGTTCAATCGATTAATCGATTAGTTGACCAATCGACTAATCAATTACGGTTAATAAATTAAATTCAATTTTCTTTAACTACCTAACGCTAATATCAGATATAGAAAATACATGTATTTACAATGAATATATGTACTAGTGATTTGAATCGGTTGGCCTATAATCGGTTAATCGACCCGAACCGAATAAATTTCGGTTAACCGGTCGAGGAAATTCTTAATCGGTTGGCAGGATCGAAGATGATATAAAGAGGGAGCAAAGGTTCCGAAAAGTTCTGAAAAGAAAAGTGAATAAACATAAAAGACGAGCAAGTTGAGGCAAAATTAAGCAAAAGCTACGAAAATTTCCGAAGATAAACCGAAAAGTAGAGATAGTTAATCTCAACCGATTGAATAAAATAAATTGGTTCGGTTAACTGATTAAAGAAATTTTTCTCGGTTCAAATCACTAGATATGATATGTGCTACTAGTAGTGTTACAAATTGTCAAAATTTCTTCAATCGATTAGTTGTTAAAATATTTTATTCAACTATAGATTTTATTACGGTTTGCAAAAATATGTGGAATTTGGTGATCAAAAAAAAAAAAAAAAAAGAAATCGATGATTCTGATTTCCAATATTTTTTTAGACTTTTAGATTAGACTTTAAGATTAGGCTTTAATATACATAAATTTAATAACTATATTAGATTTGAGTTTATTGAACATATTTTATAAATCTTATGTGTATTAAAGTCTAAAAAAATGTTAAAAAAATCGGAAATCAGAATCAGAAATCATTGATTTCTTTTTTATCAAATTTCACATATTTTTGCAAACCGCAATAATCAATTAGTTGCAATTATTGCGTTTTGCAAAAAGATGTGAACACTGCAGATCATTTTTTCATGTGAGAATCGGAGATTTTATAGATTTTTTGAGATTTTAAGAATTAAACTGATTTCAAAGAAATATAAACGTAACCAATAGAAAATATAAAGTAACAGACAATCTGGAATCTTAGTGATTCTCAGCCATCATCATCACTAAAATCACATGCTCACATCTTTTTGCAAAGCGCTATAATTGCAACTAATCGATTAATTGGTTTTAAAAAATAGAATCGATTAGTTTTAGTTGTCAACTTGTTCAACTAATCGATTTTTCAACTTTTGATTTGTATCACTAGTAATAATATGTATTAGTGTTTACATGATTATAAATTGATTCTTAATATTTCTTTTTTTAAAGGTACTAATGCTAGATCATCCACGCAAAATGATACGTGATACTTCGATGTATGCGCCATTTCGTCAAATTGCGCGGGGAAAAACACCCTCGTTGAAACGATTGGCGCAAGAGGAATTAGGTAGGACTATTCAAGTAGGAAAGCATTCTTCGGTAAATATATAACTTGCATTTTGTTGAATTATGTATTAAAGATTTGTCTAATGAATCATATAAATAGGTTGAAGATGCACGAGTATGCATGTTATTATATCGTAAACATAAAGTCTCATGGGAACAAATGATGCGAACAAAATTTAAATTTGGTTCAAAAAAATCTGGCCAGAAACGAAAATAAATAATCAGACATTTCCTATATCATTTTTTTAAATTCAATAATCGAAAAATTCTTCGTGTTATACCTATACTTGCTGGCAAAACTACAATTCTTCGAATCCTATCCAAACCCAAACTCCCAAATCCCATCGTATTATTGGCTGCCCGATACGAAAGTATCGGAGCAGCATTTTGTCTCGAATCGATGGTAATTGATGTTGATGCTTTATCGTGATTTATCGTATGATTCTGCCGTTTGATGCATTACAGTGATTTATTCTATGATTTTGATTCATTGTCGTGATTTATCGTATATGATTTGTATGTGATTTTATGACGTAATGACGTAGTAGGAGTACCCTAGCCATGGCTAAAGATGGGCAAGGTAATAATGTAAGTAATAATTGCTTATTTTTTACCCCAATATTTACACATATATATTATTACTAATTATTCCCTATGCGAATAATTATTACTTATCACGTTTTACAAATATAAACTGGAAGGCAAGCTTTTGTTTATATCATAATTCTTTACTTATTACGCAAAAAATATGATAACGATAAGAAATAAGAAATAATCGGAAAATAATAAATAATAATATTTTACTAAACTCGCCCATCTCTAGCCATGGCAAAAAAAGTTCGGTCATGTGACGATCCGCTCAAAAACGATTAGTGTTTTAAGCCGGCTGAAGCCAGTCAATATAAAGCTGTCGTCTGGCTAATGCGGCTAAGGGTCACCAACACATAATAAATATTTTTTTATATAATCCAAAATTTAGAGTCGAATACAATCGGAACTAGGCCGGCATTAAGCTATAATGTTAGCCAACTATATTATAACAAAATTAACGTTTGGACAATTTCAGTTTGGTTGCAGCCAGCCGACTAAAATCATGCGGGTTTGGGTCAAAATCCCAAAAATAAGAATTCCGACAGGGTCAAAATTCCTAAAAAATTGGCCAACATTAAGCTAATCTTGTTGGGATTTTGACCCTGTCAGGATTTTGTTCATCGGGATTTTGACCCAAACCCAAATCATGCGGCTTAAATCACTACCCAGAGCAACTACAAGAATTGGGGTTTATCGAATAATCTTTTTTCCCTACTGGTAGGAACCTTTGCATTGAATAAGTTACAGATGTACATTGTTCATGCAGAGGTGCGATCCGTATCCGTTTTTCATATGTAAAAACCGGTTCAAACCGGTTAAATACATATGAAAAACGGATACGGATCGCATCACTAACTACAGGTTCTTCACGAAAAATGAATACGTAGAAAACCTTGATCAGACCGATCATTATTAACACAATTCGTTCATATACATGAAAAGACAAAGCTCAATATAGGAAAACTTTATTATTATGTACGTACGTACGTACTAATTTGAATCCCTATTTTTAACACCCATATTTTTATTTTGATAAAACGTATTGAAATAAAGCGCGCTATGAACTGCTACAATTAATTTAATCATCGTTCTCATGCAAAAGTGAACTCCGAATTTTGGCTAATGCTGTCAATACACTTCGTCGTCCATTTGGCTCTGTGAGATCGAAACCAGCTTTCAAATTATTATTGGCCGGCCATCTTTGAATCTTAACTGACTGTCGTTGCGGTAGGCCTCTTTCAAGCTCATTTAGATACTTTGCAGGAATTTCAGCTTTATAAAAAGTAACGCGCGTAGATATTACACGAATTACCCATAATATCTGATCTCCATATTCCGGTATGCCAAGGGAGCGTATGTTCTCACTAACACAAGCAAGAACATCCGCAGCGATCTGCGTTTCCCCAAACCCATTACTTGCACTAATATTTCTTAAGTGTTTGTCCTGTAAAAAAGGTTGTTTTGAGTCAACAAAAATAATACCCATAAAATAGTAAAAATCAATAACAGACCTCTACTACAAGAATTGTCTTCCATATTTATTACAAACCCAAGGTTCGATAATACGTAAGGATCACCTTCAATGTATAATTTGCATGGCGGCTGATTGCTAAAATTTGAAAATTGCAATTTTAAGAATCATTGTATTTATTTATCAAAAGCAGAAGTCGAGAACCTACCGGATGTCAAAGGGCCAGTCATTCAGCTTGGCAATGCGTAATAGATCATCCACGAGTGAATCTGTAAATGACTCGATTGTACCTATTACCTGAGTATCGTGTATCCTAACTCTATGCAATTTCTTAAAGAACGTTCGAGCTTTTTTTTTTACATCCGTAAGTTCGGCGACATTTGCAACGCGGAAATTTAAATTTGAAAGCATTTCATTATCGATATTAGGTTGAATATACGTGTCTGGAATGGTAACTGGAAAAATACTTAAATTATGAATACTAGGGCTACTAAGAGGATTTTTTTGCTGGTACAATATAGCTCATACCTTTAACATCAGGAATAACAGCGTTCTCGGTTGGGGCTTCACAAAAGTTCACTCTTAATGCTTCCATATCTTTTCTTTTGAATAGGGCATAGGATTGATTTTCCGGTCACGTGATTTCGACGTCATATAAAAATTTTGCAAAGCAAACGTGATCCCGATTTTTAATTGGCTAAGGGGCAAAACATTCATTTTTGATACACCTGCACCTACTTTTTTGATACTGATCGACATGCAGATCCCGGTAAAAAATAAA
>CAJVPY010002619.1:0-15723 GCA_910591965.1 Dentiscutata erythropus | reverse complement strand
AAGGGCACCACCTGCCAGTTATCTTGTATAATAACGCTCTTGGCTTGCATGCCAAATGTCTCTTTAGAGGAGTCCCGCACAGCAACGTTGACCTCTAGACAAACCACTTCATAGCCACGTCTCTCCAACAAAAATTTTGTTTTTTTTTTATTTAGTTAGATTTTTGGTTTAAATGATCGTTGAGAAGAGTCCGGTTATAGAAATTTTCTATTATTTGTTTTTATTTTGATATTAGTTTAGTATTGTTTGTAGATAGTTTTAGTATTTTTTTTTTTTTGTTTATTTAGTTTTGATTAGTTTTGTTTATTTTGTTTTAATATGTTTATTTGTTTATTTGTTATATGTTTATTTGTTGTTTTTTTTATTTGTTTATATAGAAAAAGAAAGTCACAGAATATTATAGAAAGATTTAGAGGATAAAGGAAAGTTATAGAAAGTTGCAGAATAATTTAGAAACATTATGAACAATTTAGAAACAAAACAAAGAGTCATGTAACATATAAAACACCTCAAACACCACCCAAAACACTACAAGCACCACGTAAACAAAACATTATTGGTTCTTCACAAACACCACCTTTGGTTTTGAAGATTTGAGCTCTAAAAAGATATAAATATAACCTCTCTCTTGCCTCTTGAAAACAATAACAATAAGAACAATAACAAGAATTAAAGAATTGAAATAAAAATATACTCTTATAATTCTTTCTACAATACAACCTTTATAAATATATTCTTCTTTAAAAATATTCTTTTAATAATACCCTTAAAACCCTCCTAAATATTCGTTTTTCTTGTTAAAACACTATTTTAATATTCCTATATTTTATTACTTTTACCCCTAGGCAACCTCTTGTCACTTTTCTTTATCATTTTCTTTTTATTAAATAGTTTCTAGTTAGAATTTGAATTTTTGTTTAGTTGATTGTGTTTTTATTTGTTTTTATTTGTTTAACTGGTGCCTTATTTAATAAAGAGAAAACCTTCTGCTACTAACAACTTGCAGATTAATAAAGAACCATCGCAACAATTGGTGCCTTCTGGTGAAAATTTAATTAAAATTCCTGGATTTATTAGATAAACTCACCCTATCTACATTCACTAAATCTTAAAAAAAATACTACCAACTACTTCTTTGGAAAAACAAACAACATACTACAGATACTGAAACTTCTTCTATCATATCCATTGCCCTTCTTGAATAACGAATACTTCTGAAGAATATATTTAATCTCAACACTTCTCCTGGTTCTTTGAAGCATATATTATTTTACATTCTTTTTATTCAAAATCCTCTACATCAATCTTCTTTTGCAAAACAATCTTGAACTATTATTTTTCAGTAAATATTCAATACTATCATGAAGAAAAGCTTTGTTACAGAATACATATCAAGAAACCTACAATATTTATCTTCCTACTAATACCTATAAACAAGGTCTTTTCAAGTTGTTTAAAGTATAAGGAGAACCATTATATTAAGCACTAGTAACAATTATTACCAAGTTTGAAAAAATTTCAAGATATTAATCAAGAACTTGAAGATTATTATTATTCTAAAAACCTAAAATGGCTGCTTAACGAGGTGATATTCAAGCTCTCACTGCTGCAATTCGAGCTCTTTCTGGTGCTCTACCAAATACCAACAATGCCCTTGTTGCTAATACCTTGGCTATTAATAATGCCTCTCCATGTGAATCTCAAGTTGCTGAAATCCCTTATTTCTATGATAGTAATCAAGACCCAATTACCTAGCTTTCTGAATTTACCAAGGCGTGTGATGCTAATGGAATAGGAGATAATCGTAAACTTACTATTGTACCTGCCTATCTTAAAGGATCTGCTGCTACTTGGTGGACTACAAATCAAGCTTTACAAATAATAATCCAAATAGAATTACTGTTTGGACTAATGAAAACAATAATAATACCAACTTTATTATTAATTTTCTAGCTGCATTTCGATCACAAACACTTGTAGAGATTTGGACTACAGAATTAAAAAAATGTCAACAACGACCTGGGGAATCTGTAGATGATTACACCGCTGCTTTAATTGAGTTATATAGAAGAGTTGAACATGGTGACTTTAATTTTCCTGAAGCCCTTAAAGCTCAAAGATTTGTAAATAGACTATTGCCTGAACTTTACCTTAATGTTAAGCCTCACAATGACCAAACTTGGGATGGTGCTGTTAATAGAGCAAAAGCTTATAAACTTACTTATCAAGATTACAATGCAGTAAACTCTTATTTTAACAAATATGCTGCTTCTACCACCAACACTCAAATGGATATTTTGAATCAAGCAATTCAAAATTTAACTCAACAAATTCAACAACTAAATTTGGGAAATAGACATAATAATTTAAGAAACAATTATCAAAATCCTCAATCAAATACTTATTTAAGACCACAGCAAATACAGCAATCTCAGCAAGCCCCTGTTCGATCTACTTATACCAACACATTTGTATGTTATTAGTGTGGACAATCTGGACATACAAGAAGAAATTGCTCTCAATTACAAACAGAAATGTTCCCTACTGCAATCCCTACAACCAATCCCTTATTAACTATAAGTAATACTACCTCAAGCTCAAACTCAAACACAAGCTCAAGCTCAAGTACAACCCCAACATCAAGGCAATCAAGCTACACAACTTCTTCACCTTTTGGCTCAACTAATTCCTCAAGATAATAATAGATTGGTACAACAACCTATTCATCAGATCTCAATACAACCACAACAACTCATATATGCACTACACATTCTATCTCAAGTTCAATTTCAGCCTCAACCCCAAGTACCGATTCAACCTTTGATTCAGCCACAAGTCCAGTTACAACAACCTTTAAACTAAAAGTCCAATATCCAGAGGGTGATGTTGCTGGCCCTTTTTCAATATTGTATTTCTAGATACCTATTCTGCAAAAAGACAAAGAACAGAAGAAATTACAAAGGAGCAAGAAGAAGAATGAGACAAGAGTAAAAAAAAAGTAATAAAAACAACAAAAACTAAAAAGAAAAAACAGCTATTATTACCACTAGTTCATCATATAATTAAGCTCTATACACCTCAGCAATTCTTTGATCAAGCAGCAAATATTACAAATAGACAATTATTAGCTATGAACCCCAAATTTAGCCAAGTAGTTATTAAATACTTAAAGAAGCCAATAGTAAAGAAGATAGATCAAGCCAACTTGAAAACAAAATTAGATAATAGAGAGCAAAAACCAGAAGAATTAAAAGCAACAGCGTCATCAACTCATCAAAACCAGCAAGATCAACCTATGAAGGAACTTGTATCTCACACCCAGGATAAATATTTTACAGCTCTTTACTGTGATGCTTCTATTAAACATATTCGCTTTCCTCTTATTATTGATTCAGGATCTGCTAGCAGTATTATGTCTCTTAACTTGTTAAAGGATTTAGATATGGAAATTACACAAGCTTCAAAAATAGTAATGATTAATGTAAATGGAGAAAGAAGAAGGCCTCTTGGAGCAGTAACTGGTATTCTTTTAAAAGTTGGAGGATGTCTTATACCTTTTGATACAATTATTACAGAATTCAATTCTTATAGTGCTATAGTAAAAAATAATTGGTTACGGAAGACAAAAGCAACTATAAATTATAATAAGAATATTATGATCTTATATTGGGATAACCAAACTATTGAAGTACCTATTGAATCAAAGCAAGCTCCACATCATGAAGTTAGTATTGAAGCTCCTAAAATAAAAAAGGAAAAAGAAGAGGATAAAGTAATCATTGAGGATAGTGATGATGAAGATAAGAGTAAAGAGGAATATGAATCTGATATTGAAATACCAGAAGATGAAAGTTTATTTTGTTATGCAGAAAAAGCTGAAAGAATTGAAAAAGAGATCATTAAACAAGTATATGAAAGAGAGTTCTATTTTCAGAAAAATAATGAACTAGAAGAAATCAAAAAGAGAGTTTACAATCTTGGAGAATTAGAAGATAATCAAGTTCATGCCTTTACTAAATTCATAAAGAATTATGAGGATCTATTTGTTTAGGAACCTTATAAATTTGGACAAACCAAAGTTCTATCTCATGCTATACAAACTAATGGACCTCCTATCAAGCAGAACTTTTATCGAATATCTTACAAGAACCAAAAATTTATTGAGCAAGAAATAAAAGAAATACTAAAACAAGGATTGATTAAACCTTCAAATAGCCTTTGGACCTCTCCTGTAGTTATTGTTGAAAAGAAAAATGGAAAGCTACGATTATGTGTAGATTACAGAAAATTAAATACAGTTACTAAAAAAGACAATTATCTATTACCGTGAATTGATGATATGCTAGAGGCTTTAGCATATTCAAGATGGTTTACTTCTTTGGACATGGCTAGTAGATTTTGGCAAATACCTATGAACCCTCAAGATCAAGAAAAAACTGCATTTATTATACAATTTGGTACTTACGAGTTTACAGTTATGCCTTTTGGATTATGCAATGTGCCAGCTACTTTTCAATGACTTATGGACAATATACTACGAGATCTACTTTGGAAATTTGTTGTAGTGTATATTGATGATATTAACATAAGATCAAAAACATTTGAAGAGCATTTGGTTCATTTAAAAGAAGTTTTTACTTGTTTTAAAAATGCTGGACTTAAGCTTAATCCTGAAAAATGTTTCTTTTTCAAAAAGAAACTTTCTTTTCTTGGACATATTATTAGTGAAGATGGAATTCAAACAGATTCAAAGAAAATTAAAGCAGTACAGAATTTCTCTATACCTCGAAATACTACTCAACTGCAAGGATTTTTGGAATTAGCTTCATATTACCGAAAATTTATTAAGGATTTTTCCAAAATTGCTAAACCTTTGAATCGATTGCTAAAAAAGAAAATGTACTATATCTGGACTACAGACCAACAAAATGCATTTCAGAAGCTAAAACAATATCTTACTATATCACCTATCTTGGCTTATCCTGATTTTGAAAAACCATTCATTATATATACTGATGCGTCAACAATTGGGCTTGGAGCAATTCTAGCACAAAAAGATAATAATAATAGAGAACATGTTATATCCTACGCAAGTTGATCACTTAATACCTATGAGAAGAACTATTCAATTACTGAACTAGAGTATCTAGCAGTAATTTGGGCTATTAAACATTTTCATCATTATTTGTATGGACAAAAGTTTACTATAATAACAGACCATACTGCTCTTGCTTATTTCAAAAACATGACAAACCCAATTGGAAAACTTGGATGATAGCTTATGACTCTTAATGGCTATAATTTTATAATTATAAACCGATCTGGAAAAGCACACACCAACACAGATACTCTTAGTCGAATACAAGTTTAGTACAACAACAAAGAGAAAAAAAAGTAGGTTTTATAACTCGGCAATATTATATTTGAACTTCACTTTTGGATTTTGGCTTTTGATTTTAACGGACACTTATGGATTTAAATATATATTATCCCCTCGTGCAGTATTTAATAGACCACACTTGGCCCAAAAATTTAGAACAAAAGGAGATTAAAGCTCTTAAAAATAAATCAAGATATTTTATTGTTATAGAAGGACAATTATATAAGAAAAACAAAAGAGAACCTACAAGACCTCTCAAAGTTGTGAAGCAAAATGAAATTGATATTATTCTTTATAACTTGCGCTCAGATCCTCTTGCTAGACATTTTGGGATTAATGAAACCTATCGAAAAACAGCAATATGCTATTACTAGCTACAGATGTATGATGATATTAAGAAGTATATACAAACTTGTGATGAATGTCAACGAAGAGGCAAACCTATTCGAACAGAGCCCTTGCATCCAATTAAAGTTGGACAGCCTTTTAATCGTATTGGAATGGATATTGTTGGACCACTACCTATAACTAATAAAAGAAATAAATACATAGTAGTTGCAACAGATTACTTAACAAAATGGCCTGAAGCTCGAGCCTTACCTAATGCAAAAGCTGACTCTGTTGCTATATTCTTTTATAAAGATATAATCTGTCGGCATGGATGTCCAAAAGTTCTACTTACTGATAGAGAAACTCATTTTGTTAATGAAATAATAGAGGCTTTATGCAAAGAAATTGAAATTAAGCATAAATTATTCTCTGCTTATCATCCACAAACAAATGAGCTTGTTGAACGATTTAATAGAACTTTATATGAAACCTTGGCAAAGTTTTCAAATGAAAACAAAGATAATTGAGATTTGTATATACTTTCTGCGCTATTTGCTTATCGGACTATAAAACATAATACAACTCAACATGAACCTTTCTATTTAACTTATGGATGAGAAGTCATCTTGCCAGTAGAATTTCAAGTTGAAACTCATGCATTTCAAGAGAAAGGAGAGGATGAGCAGAAAACTCTATTGTAGAGAATATATCAATTAATAGGAAAGTTACAAGAAGATCGTATACAAGCTCAAAAGAATATTAAAAAATCTCAGAAGTACCAAAAGAAGAGACATGAACAGAATTTAAAAGAGATAATTAAATATAAGATTGGAGATCTTGTCTTGTTATATCGAAGTGAGTTAAAAGGAAAAAGAAAGCTAATAGACCCATAAAAAGGACCTTATTATGTTCATGAAGTTTTAAGCAATGGAGCATACAAGTTACGAACATTAGACCGAAAAATACTTAAGAAACCTATAAACAGTGACCAATTAAAACTTTATTATCAAAAACTATTACTGATACTACAAGTTATTATAGAAGATTAGATATGGCAAGATCATCAATGATCTTCTATAAATAGGCTTCACATGAAAACAAATATTATGATTGGAGAGATCATTATTTAAATTAACGATTATAAGGAGTAGCTAAAAAATTTTTAATCTCATAGTTACGGAAAGGAAAAGAGAAGGAGCATAGAGGAAATGAACTAGAAAAGATTTATATTGAGTTTGAAGAAGAGAAAAAAAACACTTACGAATATTTTGGAGTTCTAAATATAGGGTTTTATAATATAAATGGTTTGAAGGACAATAAGAATAAGCTGAAAGCGATTATAGATTACGCAAAAGATAAAAACATAAATATTTTAAGAATTGGAGAAACTAATATTTGTAGTAAAAAGGCCTTTTCGCAATTAAAGAAGAAGACTCCTACAAAAGTATATGAGCTGATGCAAAGATTAACAAAAAGAAGGGATCAGGTGTCGGTGTTTTGATAAAAAAGTCCTGGGAAAGACACATCACACAAATAAACAAAACTAGCCCATACTTTCTAAGTATTAGCCAAGACTTCAAAGGGCTTACTATACATATCATTTTTGTATATGTCGCTCCAAGCAACAAAAATGTACAGGCAGAGATATTAGAAAGGCTAATGAATAATATAGAGCAACACAAAAAGAAGCTACAACGCTTTATCGTACTTGGTGACTTTAATATTAGTACAGATAAGTATCTAAGCAATGCTACAAGACATTCAGAGCTACAGTTTAGGACAAATTTAAGGCAAAAAATTATATCAACATTAGAAGAGAGAAATTTTTGTGATGTGCAAGAAACAATGAACCTGCCAACATGGCAAATAAGAATTCAGAAACTCATATTGACTATATTTGATATCAGAGCAGTGAAGAAATAACATCATTAATAGTAAAGTTGATGAGATGGATATATGAACAACAAGCGATCACAAACTTATACGTGCAAGTCTTCTCACAGGTCTAGAGTTGAGAAAGGTCCAGCCAGCAAAACAAAGACGGTGAAACAGAAAAAGAGTTAATATAGATATTGACAAAGCCTCCAAAGAAGATTGGCAGCAATACAAAGAATTCTTAAACAAAAAACTTAAAGACCAGTGGCAAAAGCGAGGTCCAAAAAGCTTAGATAAAAAATGGGATATAATAGAAAATTGTATGAGAATGGCTGTCAATACATATCTGCCAAAAAGAAAGAAAAATCCAGAAATCTCGCAAGTTAGCAGAGAAAATAAAAAAACACGCAATCTCAGACTAGTGGTCAAGGCTTGCAACAAGGGCTGTCGCAAAATCAAAAAAGGCACCTTCCAGAGAGAAGATGCAGAAAGGTTACTAAATCAATTGAACCAAACTTAAAAAAACAATAATAGAAATCTTTTAGGCAATTCGGGGCTATTAAATATAGAAAACCTCAAGATCTGGACCAAAATTATGCACAAAGAATGGCAGGTTAAAATTAAGAAGCGGAGATAAGAAAATGCATAGAAGAGAGACATAGTATCATTGTGTCGAATCAGCGGAAAATGATCAATAGCCTGCTAGATCGGGCTTATAGAAAAATTAAAATAGACCGAATTGCTAAAGAAATTGATGGAAAGGCAGAACTTCTATACAAGCCAAGGGAAGTCCTTGAAGAGGTTAAAGAACATTTTCAAAAGCAATTCCAAGAAAGAAACACAACAGACCCAAGTATGCTGCCAGAAAGGTGGGCAAAACAATACTCCCCAAAGAAAAATATAGATAAGACATAGTACTCAGAAGTATTAAATGACGTTAACACAGCGGAGTGGGACTGCGCCCTCGCACAAGTCAAAGCCATGTCTGCTCCAGAGATATTTGGAATCACATACTCTTTAATCAAAGAGGCAGAAAAAATCGTGAAAAGGTTCTTTATAAATCTCGCCTCAGCATGTATAAAGTCTGGCGCAATACCAAAGAAGTGGAAGCTAGGTATTTTGTACCCAATACCTAAAACAGAAGAATGGTGTTACAAGCTCAACAATGTTCAACTGATCTTACTCCTGGAGTCTTTTAGAAAGACAGTCGTGAGAATTGTAATGAACAGACTAACCAAAGTTATAGGAGAGAAGAAAATACTTAGAGAGAGAAACTTCGCAGGCTTACTAGGCGAAGACATCGCATCACCGATACACCTACTAGGCTACCTAATAGAGGAGGCAAAAGAAAAGAAAAAAGAAATATAGATGATGTTTCAGGACATGAAAAAAGCATATGACTCAGTAGAGCTAAAAATGCAAGAGTTAGCTATGAAACGAATTAAACTTCCTAAAACGACAGTCGATTTTATTCTAAGCTTATATAAAAGCAGAGAAATGGAGGTCTTAACAAGTATTGGTACAACAGAGAGATTCGTAGCAAGTGATGGTATAGATCAAAGAGAAGTAATATCCCCCTTGGTGCAGCGAATCTTTTATGCCCCTTTGCTTACTGAAATAAAGTCCGAAGCGAGGTTATAGGCTAGAAGTATAGTGGCCAAGCGATCTTAGAAAGAACTTAACATTTTAACAAGATTTGAGGATTTCAGTTATCGCTTATGCAGATGACACCACATTAATAGCAAACAGCCAGCAGGAGCTAGAAGAAACAATTGAGATTGCACAAGAATTTTATAAATTAAATGATATCGAAATAAATAGCAAAAAATCAGAGCTCTTGATAATTGAAGGAGGGAAAAAGAAGCGAGAGTCAAGATGTATAGAAATCGGACTAACAAAAGAAAAAGTGATTGAGAAAAAGTCTAACAAACCAACGAGATTCTTGAGAGTATGGCTATTCAAAAAATCTAGCCAGCATCACACTAGATATTGCCAAAAAAGAAATTAATACAATAATAAAAGCTCTATCAAGAAAAAGTTCGACACTAGCACAACTAATTTATATCAACAACAAAGTACTCCTGCCGAGATTGGAGTATAGGCTACAACATAGTGTCCTTTTAAGAGAGCAGTGCAACAGGTTGCAGAGCCCTCTGGTACAGCTGATAAAGAATAAATCCGATCTGGCTATCACATCAGCCAATGCTATACTAGCGCACAAAAACATAGCAGGGCTAAAAACAATCTGGCAAAACCAAATGGCACATCATGTAACAGAGCTCAGAAAACAAATAAATAGCCAAGATGATCTTAGAAAAGCTGTATGGATCAGAATTCAGCAAGCACAAATAGATTGCAAAAGCTCAAGATGCATTTTAGGCCTAGAACTAGCAAGATTGAGGAAAATACAGCTTAAGCAAAACTTAATCTACAGAATCATGACAGAAGCGAAACAAATGAACTTAAGTTTCAGATCAGAGGAGATGGAAAAAAGCCTGAACTTACAGAAGAAGGTATTGAGATAGTAAACTTGCTTGAGCCAAAACAGATCAAGAGCTTTATTTAAGAGAAAAAGTCAGGAATCTTTGTTTTAGAGCAATTACATCAGCAAAATATATAACTGTAATCTTACGTAAAATATTACAGCCCGTAATATTGTGCAAGAATTACGGTTTGGGCATAATATTGCGCAATTTATTATGGAATATTACACAATTTATTATGGAATATTATGCAATTTATTACGGAATATTATGCAATTTATTGTGAAATATTGTGCAATTTATTATAGAATATTAAGATCAAATAGAGCTCTAAACTACGTCACGAAGCTCTAAGTTGGGATTACGGGACTATGATATTATCGGGATTATATACTCGCGGGTACATATACCCGTATTTATTAATACTATAATAATGTAGGATATCTTTTATTTATATAATATTTTACAAATTTTATTTTTAACAAAAATCGTGCAGACAATAGTTTTAAAATATCGTTGCACAACAAACGTTTTAAACATTGTTGTACAACAAACATTTCAAGCGTTGTTGCATAATAAACAGTTTGAATAATATACATACTACCCATAAAACTAAACACTAACTATTCTAATGCCCTGTATTATAGAACATTAAGCCAACACAACTATCCTAATATACACGGCGATAACAACAAAAGCAAAATGCAAACAATGATATGCCAAAACCACCAACAATAGAAGCCACAACAACCACGAAAAGTCTCCAAACGATGAATTCACCAATAACGAAAGCTATAACAAATGCAAAAAAACGAAAATAAGAAGCATCAGTAAATGCAACCACAAAGCCTAGAAGAAAAACCAACCTAATGGCACTTAACAACAACAACTGAAGCGACAGCACCTAAACCGATGAAAATTACCTGCAAATAAAAAAAATGACTAACTATTATTTGACACAAAGATCACTAAAAATTATCAAAATCACAATGACACCACACTCCAAAAACGACGGCTTAAATGACAAACGATTTGGACCAAGACGAGCCACAACAACCACTAAGAGTCACCAAACGATAAATTCACCAATAACAAAAGCTATAACAAATATGAAAAGTGATAACGACAAAACCTACACGAAAACAAATGTTAGTTGGCGTCAGTGAATGCATCCACAAATGAGAACAATGAAATTATACAGCCCAAAAGAAAAACCTATCTAACGGCACTTAACAACAACCAATGAAGTTATTGCAAATAAAAAAATGACCAAGATACAACGACACCACGCTCTAGTAACGATGAACGATTCCGATTGAGACATACCAAAAAACTATAGAACCACGAAGGCCTATATTAAATGTCGACAACAATAAAACAGCACCAACAGGAGCGACGACACCAAAACGACGAAGCTAGCAATGAAATTACCTATGCTAGAAAAAAAATAAATAAAAGTTATTAACACTGGTCAGAACAAACAAAGCAAAAAGAAAAAATTATACGTATCACTGTTTATATACCCCGTGATTAAATCATGTTACACAGGTTTTTAAAAAGTGTTAATACTTTTTAACAGAAAAAATGTTAAAGTTACACAACTGATTTTTCACACGATGTGAAACATATAAAAAAATTATTTTACAATACTTGATTGGACTTGGTCAGTTAGCTAAGTACATGTTACGATTATAATCCAACATCATTTTTTAATAATAAAAAATGATGTTGGATTATAATCATAACATGTACTAGCTGACTGATCAAGTCCGATCAAGTATTGTTAAATCATTTTTTTATGTGCTTCACACCGTGTGTAAAATCAGGTTTGTAACAACAACGTTCCCTCCTGTGCACTTTCTATTATTTTTTTTCATGTGTTATGATATAATTATGTTTTCCAATATTCAAAAAAAAAAAAACTTAGCGAGTAACTCCCTACCAATCATGATCATAAATTGTCAGATAACACCATTATTGGGTAAATGTGTGAATAACGGCAATCATTTGTCCGGTTGAGCCAAATTGCCGTTATTCACAAATTTTTGCCAATAATGTATACTTATTTCCCGACGCTTTTTGCCCCATTGATTAAGGCGCTTGAGAACACCCTATGTCAGTAATACATAGTATATTGTTAAGGTTGGTTTAAAGTGCATTAGAATTCTGAGTTATTGTAAAACACTTGCTACAGAACTTGTTTGATTTGATTAATTTATAATTTTTTTTTTTTTGCGAGCTCCATGAATCCACGATTTATATGTAATCATAATCAATTAAAATGCATTCATGAATTCTGAAAATATAACGAATTTAGGTGATTGCTTATATTAAATCACAGGACTTAAATTGAATCAAATCCAACTAAATCGAAAAGAGCAATAATGTGGTACACAATGCTTAGAGTTAGTTTGCATTATGAGTTACAGTAGAAATATTCTTTTAAAAAACTTGCTATTCCGGTGAGCGTAGTATGTGATTAAGGTTAATTCGTTATGTGAGTCAGTTTGCATTATTGTTAATTTTTATTGCGTGTTACTGTAAGAATTTTGTTACAGAGCTTGCAATTTCGGTGACTACAGTTGTAGTTGAGTTAGTTGTATTAAAATGATTATATTAGAACTATTATAATTTCTACTATGAAATACTGAAAAAATTCTGTTACAAATTTACATGCTATTTTGGTGACCACAGTATTGATTAAGGTTGAGGTCGTTTGCGTTAAAATTGTCTTGATCTCTGTATTTAAGGTAAGTAGGTTTATTATTATAATTTCTATTGTGATTTACTGTAAAAAACTCTGTTACAGAACTTACTTGTGTTCTAGTAACTCATAGTTGTAGTTAAATTAATTTGTATCGAATTATCATTGATTTCCAGTTGATATGCGCGTGAGAATCGATTTTAAAAATTGACACTTGAGTCATAATATTATCATGCGAAACTGTCATAGTTAATAAGTAACCGGTTGTTTTTGCATTAATATTAATTCATAAATTGATTACGAATTTATGACGATCCCATTACTATGGTAATCATGCGAATAATCGAAATGTCACAATAATTATAGACTTTGTGATAATTGTCATTAGTGGTACTTACGTTAATTTTTGATCATACTTATAAAATTTGGTTTAGCGGGTTATATATATTCGATATTGTGAATTTCCCATGACATGTGATTTACAACCATTTGCATATCTCATTTTCACATGATCAAAATGATTGGTAAAAATGTACAGGACACTCGTGACGGACGATAATTTTATAATAAGAGGAAAAAAAAAAAAAAAAGGAAAGGAAAGGATTGACCTTTATCCAAAATGTAACTAAAATTACGTTATAATACTTGTGCACTATTTAGATCACTATGAAATCACATCTCGATTGATGCTTGAGAACACCCTCATACTAATTTTATGACTATGACTTTAGTTTACACCATTTGATATCAGATGCGTCTTTCTTTTGTTTTTCAATGGAGCATCGCCTCAAGCCAAACCCGAATTGGCATTTATTAAATTCCTTCGCTTTTGTCGATCAATGCGCATTTCAGGTCCCGAGTCATATTCTTGGATCACATTTTTACTGCGGCCGGGTCATGTTACCCCTTCATATCGTTCACAAATATAAATATGCTAATAAATCTAGTAAGATTAACTTATTCATTTACAAAAGCCCTAAACAAATTGCAATTTAATATCAAAAACGTTGTGAATACCAGGAACGAAGTGCATGGTTATATGGTGTGTATCCGAATTCATAAATCTGATTGGATTGCGTTTTCATGTGATTTGTTGTGTTAGGATACTTCTGACAGGACGTGCGTACGTACAGATGCCGAACAAATATTTAAACTCGAATTTATATTGGTGTTGTGTATTTAAAATTGCTTACCATTTAAGTTATTGACAGGTTTATTCATTACAGCCTATGTACCATATGTGAGTATTGCATAAAAACTAACACTTTGATAATGAATGGACAGCTTAGACATTTTCAAGAATTTTTTTTCACTTTTATTTACAGCCCAGTACAACTAACTCGTTTTTTTTCGCCTTTTTTTTTTTATCTTTTACTTAGCAAATACGATGATTTTGTAAGTCGATTTTGTCCTTACTAGTTGCAACAAGAATTGATTAAATAGGCGTGGCTTAGGTCACAATATACTTGCAGTATATTGTTAAGTTCATTATGCTTTATAATTTTTACGTTATATCTACGACATTTTTGGAGAAATAGCTTCTTGCTAAATAAAGTGCATTTATTGTCACACAAATATGGTAATCGTTTGAGCGAAAGTATTTCTTAATACATTAAAAATATCACCAAATTCTTATTGATCTATTTATAACTACTAAAGCTTGTTGAGAAATAATATTTGTATTGTTTGATAAAAGCCTTAAGGATAATGTTATGTTGTACGATCATGTTCTAAAAATATCCGCGTAATTCTCACAACTTATATTAAATTTATATAAAGAATAATAAAGTATCGTATCAGAATATTAAGTAATCAAAGTGTGTATTTATCACCACACAAATATGTATTTTGTAACCTGTGACCGTGTGCCATTGGGCATTTCAAATTATTTTACAATACCAGATCATTCCACTAGTACATATTATGATTATAATCCCACGCCATTTTATTATAATAAAAGTTATATTCATAACACCATGTTATATAACACTCTATACCAAAGATGGCGTCGAAACGAAACCTACCCGAAACTAGTTTCGGAAAGGTTCTAATCCGAAACTAGTTTCGGATTTTTTTAAAAAAATCGAAACTCCGAAACCCGAAACCTCGAAACTATATTCCGAAACCCGAAACTATAATCCGAAACTTAAAAATATAATATACGATCTTTAAAATTTATTATAACATATTTTTTTTAATAATATATTTAACATAACCTGTGTAAAGTAACCGGAGCCCAGATTGCCTTATTAGATCAGAAAGATCTGATAGCATTCATGTAACCTAGTGTAAATTGGAAAGCATGAAGAAATGCAAACCAGCATAGGCGGTGCAAACTCATGATACTATATTTATTTTTATTTATTTATTTAATGTCTTGTTCTTGGTATAACTATTGTCATGGTGATATACAGTATGTGGTAAACTTGTATGGGAATAAAGGTAAAGCGAACGATCGATCGTTATCATGTGCACTTGATGCACGTGATATGATCGATCGGGACGATCAATTATGCAACCGAAGTAAGGTCATGAAATATGATGTAGTAATATAAGAATCAAATGATCGTATGAGAAATTATGATGTCAGTAATGTGACCCGAAGTATGTATAAGTAAAGCGAATGTAATAGTAGTTAGAAGAGTTAGTTAGTATTAGTCTCTCTTAATTAATAAAGTTCATTTGAGTAAAAACAAAATACTTGCCGTGTACCATAACCTATTAGTATTGTCTTGTAAATAAACTTATAATCGGCTGTAGCGAAGTGATCAAGTGCTCGCCGTTTGGACTAGGTCATTCTGTGACGAAAGTCATAGATTAACCCGTGGCATTATCATGCCCTCACATAGATCTTTGCAGGATTATTCCCCATTACGCAACAGGAGAAACCGTCCAAATATAGATATGATTTTCATTCTCCGTTACACAGATCACTCATTGTATCGACCAGT